>JANAVB010013200.1:13919978-14224978 GCA_029216955.1 Iris pallida
ATTGGGTTGATTGGTTTTGATCGATGTCGAGTCTTGCACTCAAGTTGGAAATTAGGTCTATGATTTCGATAATCGGTCGAATGGCCTAAATTGACTCGAAGTTGCACGAAGTTAGGGGACAAGTTTGGATGTGACATGATATACGAAATTGAAGGTCATCATGTCTACTACAAAACTCATGAAGGACGTTTCGAAAGATGGACATGTCTTATGCTCCAAAAATTAAAGACACAAAAAAGTATATCTATAGTCATAATTAAATATAGAATTTAATCTAACAATTAGAAATCTTATAAAATAAATAAATTCAAAAATTAGGGTCCTCACAGCCGGAGTTTATCATCTCTTGGATTTTCCCTTTGAGCACATAGCATGCTCGAGTCGGGTGTCCAGTAGACCTGTGATACACACAATATTTAAGATGATCAGTTTTACTTATTTTCTCTGGCCGCTTTGCGTCCGACAGTTGAAGTTTATTGCTCTGGATCAAGCAATCAAAGATGCTTATGACATCATCCTCGTTGAAGGAGTATTCTTCTTTAGGACGTGGTGTCCTTTGTGGTGGTGCCGTTGGAGTATATATTGACTAACCTATGTTGACGGCTAGAGCTTCTTTGCCTTTAACATTGATAGCCAAAGTCTCTTTACCTTTGCGGTTATTCTGACGGCCACCGCTGTTAGATGTAGCATGTTCATCTCTGTCAAGATTAGGCATCTGAATGCCTAATTGTTTGAACTTGTCGGCACTTTCTTCTGCTGTCTTGGCATTTACTATAAAGGAAGGCCAATCCTGAAACTGTGTAGAGCCAGTCCACATACTGATTATAGGCAACAAGTTTGATTTGCATGTGTTTATAGTCAGAGCATCTGGAGTTTCCAGAGGCATTTTGAGTGCCTCACGGCGTAATCGTTCAATGAAACGTTCAGTAGTTTCATTATGCCGTTGTTTAATTTTGATGAGGGCTGACATAGTCATGTCATTTGTTCCCTCATAAAATCGTTCCGAGAACATTTGTTTGAATCCAGAAAAAGAGGTTATGCAATCGTCTAGCAAAATACGGTACCAGTCATAAGCTACACCAGCTAAGCATCCTACGAATACTCTAGTGAGTAGAGCATCGTTTGGCTGAAGTTGATCAGTCATTACCTCAAAGTGGTTGAGGTACTGGCTTGGGGATGTACTGCCATCAAACAACATAATGGTATGAGGTTTGTATTTGGGTGGAAATTGAACTTTCTTCCACTCTATGGGATAAGGTTGTTTAATCCCAAGCTTTTGTAGGCAGTATTTCTGTTTGAAGGCTTCAAACTGAGTACGCAAAAGTTTTACGGCCTCGTTAGCATCTCCCACTGGTTATGGAGTAGTGGACTGATTTGATGTGTTAGGAGGAGGGGCTACATGATATGCACCACCCCCAGCACCAGACTGACTTGGAGTAGCCTGGACTGGTACTGAAGTAGTATGAAAAGACTGTACCTCCAGACCAATGTTGATGGGAGCAGATGTTATTACAAGTTCTTGGGTTGGAATCGAATTCGCAACCGGTAGAACCGTGTGTTTTGTCATGATCACAGCATGCATGCCTGACATCATTTTGGCCATGCTCTTCAAACTGGCCTCCAATGCGGTAATTCTCTGCTCTTGACTTTTAGATCTAGATACGTCTTGTTCCTCATTACTGACATATGCTGTCAGTTCTCTGGCCACTGAAAAGAAACTGGTAGAAAAGATGGTCCGCTCAGAACTTTCACTGTCGGCATCCAAGTCATACAAGGAACTACCCCCAGGATAAGGGATAAGAAGGTTCCTTTGACTGAAGGAATCTTGGTCGAAGTCAGGAAGGTTCCTTTAACCGATTGTTTCTTGGTCAAAGGGAAGATTCCTTTGACCGATTATTTCTTGGTCAGAAAGAAGATTCTTTTGACCGATTGTATCTCGACTTCTTGATCTGGTGTGTCGGTAGACCCCTACACTGGAATGACGGATTCGATCCAAGTATTGTTGACTGGGGTTGCGGGATGCGTTGCGTCTCGGACGCTTTCCACCCCCAGTGCTTCTAGATGTCATGTTGATAGAAGCGTACAACAATTCATCTTTGTCCACTATCACTGGTTCAGGAGTCTGAGCATAGTTCAAACGGTCGAAGACAGACCGCTTAGCTGACTGAAAGAAACATTTAATGACTACCTCGTGGTGATGATTACAGAAATGTTCTTGTTGTGGAACTGTAAGTGGATGAGACAGCCTTATAATCTTTCGCTTTTGTGCAAGAAGTTTACTGAGATCGGTTACAAGGACAGGACGAGAAGAAGTCGAAGAAATATATTCCATGATAACATTGGAAACATGATTCCGGTTCTTGAGATGTCTTGTACCCTTAGTGTACAAGGATGTGCTGAACTGATTGGCATATGTAAAAGGATTCTAGACTTCAGGAGTCTTCCTCTGGCGCAGACTGTGACTGGCGCGCATTATGACTTGCTGAAGTTGCTCTTGACTGGCGCCTGTTAAGATAGGCGTGCAAGTCAGATAGGTGCGCCACTTGTGTGTCTGTTTAAGATACCAACAGCTTTCCTTGTTTGGACCTTGAGATGTATAGGGTTGGCAGATCCTGACTTGAATTCTTGGAAGTAGGCAGAAGGCCTGTTTGTGCTGCGTACCCTGTTCCTGTGTGCTTGGCATATCGCAACTGGGTAGCAGAAAGTTCATTCTGAACAGAACTTACTTTCTTGCCAGAGATTTGATTGTCTCTGTCAAGATGAGTAGAGTTTCTGCCCAAAAGAGCTTTTGTACTGATTGGCGCAAGGGCGCAACCAGAAGTATTTTTTGCCGAGTCAAGGACCGAGGAAGAAAAAGGAAAGGCCAAAGGACACTTCCCTTTGTTCTGCGCCAAGGCAGAAATAGGTGTACTCCCAACAAGTTTCAGACTTGGAGAGGAAGAGGGAGTAGCTAAAAAGCGTTTCCCCTTGTTCTACGCTAGGGCAGGAATAGGCACAGCTTGCGTAGAATGAGAAAAGGCCAAAGGGCGCTTTCCTTTACTCTGATTAGTAGCCTCACTTGACAGGCTCTTCTCCGAGTTCAGAACTGGAGAAGAAGAGAAAGTAGCCAAAAGGCATTCCCTTTTGTTTTGTGCCAGAGAGGCAACAGGTACAGGTTGTGCAGAAGCAGTGATTGATGTTGTTGAGGACTTGGGAGTCCATATGGCACGCGCCTTGATCTTGGCAGCCACTGTAGTGCCCCGCTCCTTCCGGTCCACTATGTAATATCCACGGCTTTCTAACTCAGTCTCGAACTGAGTATTTGGGGAAACCTTTACCGGTATCGATTGATCACGGATGAAATATAATGAACCTTTCCAACTGATGGATCGGCTTCTATTGAAATGAGTCCAATAGTTTTCGTTGGATGTTTTCTTTCACTGCTTGGTTTTGATGAATGCGTTTTCGTGTTGGTTTTCGATGATTGGTTTTCATTGTTCGCTTTCATTGCATATCACATTCATTCCGAATCTTGAGAGAAAGAGACTGAAGTATGCTAATCAAATGTTGGTGCCTATGCAGGAGGACGCATAGACATACATAGAACGTGAACGGCATGCGAAGTCCCTCATTCTCTCAACTAAGATTCATCTTGGTGAGTTGCTCTAACCGGACTTACATTTATTTGTACGCCCTAATAAAAATGATCTCTAGTCCACTCTGTTGGCTCGTCCCTATGATCAATGATACCACAATAACAAAAAATAAAGAGAAGATAATGAATTGAATCATATGCTGGATTATATGGTGCCGCTTCATCTGTTCCATATGAGTAATATATGTTGCCTATGAATATGCTTCAAATGTTTAGATGTGTACTGACGGACTTGTACACGTTGCCACAACAAAGAGAATTATCCCAAAGCTAGGAGCTATAGCTCTGTTATAAACCAAAGCAAAGCATAAATACATGTGTTGCATAACAGTCACCTTACAGAGTATGCATAGGTCCTGGACAACTTGTGCACAAGGAAACTAGATCTCTCGGGCGGTTTTGGTGGCACCTTGAATCGCTCGGCCTGGAGGAGATTGTCTAGACATTTTGAGGTACAAGAAACCTCGAATGTTGCATCAATGTCCAAATAGCGACGAGCTGAACCCATGTGTCACAGCGGCTAATCACAAAAAATGACCCGTAGACCAACATATAGTTAGGTGCCTTTATGAAAGTAGAGTGCATTGCAACCTAACAAGAGATGCAGAGTTAAATATTATACCTTTATATCATTTGCAAATTGTGCTAACCTGTCTTGTGCAGGGATGACTATCGGTGATGGGTAAGTTGGTTATAAAATATTCTTCTGTCATGTTTCTTATTAATTGTTAAAAAGAACCTAGACAAGTAGAAAGAGCACTAGTAAATATATAGCTTCACATGTTGAATTAGTGCAGATATTTGTGAGTTTCGGCGAAAAGTCGCTCGCCAGTACATGATGTGTGCTGACCCACATTGTGGGTATCTTTTTTAGAAAGCAAAGGAGACATGAGGATTTCAAGTGAGGCACTAAAGCTCGTCTAGCCTAGTAGAGCTGTGGATTGCCTCGAAGCTATCTTACATTTTCAGTCCAGTCGCAAGTTTCTTTTCATTTGAAGGTGTCTTTATATTTCAAGCATGTAATAAAGGGATATGATGTATGGACATTGTAGCTATTTACAAAGAGAGTTTTCAAAGAGAATTTTGTAGCCAAGATAAGGCACTCTGAGTTTGCAAAGCTTTGTTCTTGTATTCCTATCAAGTTTATCAATAAAAAAAGCATTTCTATTCAAAGCTCTGTGTCCAATGTTGGTTTATTTATGCTATGTGTGTGTGTTTTACTTTGTCTAGTTGTTTTGTGTAGGTACTGGACTTGTGCAAGCACAACTTAGGCTTGCACGGCATCACGTCTTAGCGAGGATGAACGATCCTGCAGGGATCAAAGTGAGGACGAACGACCCTAGCGGGATCGGAGCGTGACAAAGTGGTATCAGAGCACGGCTTTACGTTCTTGGCCTCTTCTAAATATTATTTTCGAAAAGTATATAAAGTATTTTGATGGCTTTAAAAAAAGGTCCCAATTTTGAGTTATGGAAAAAAAATGCACCATACAATAAGTCCATAATATTTTGTGAGACTGACAAAAGTTATACTCTTTTGTAGAGAAATGGTTCCTCCTCGACTATTTGGCCCGATCGACCCGGTAGAGCAGATTGTGGCCATGATAGAACTACATAGACATGATGTCGAGGAGCATAGCCAGATACAACATGCCCAAATGGAGGCCCAACAGAAACATTTGCATGCCTTGGCTCAGCTCGTAACTTCGCTAGCGGGCAATCGAGATACTACCGCAGCGACCAATCCGACGGGAACACCTAAGATTGAGCCAGTGGATGCTGACGAACCCCAGCCGGCACGCAGGCGCACTTCCTTTAGGCCAAAGGACTTCTTAGACGCGAAACCTCCAGAATTTGAAGGCAAAAAATCACCAGATAAGGTGACGGACTGGATCGATAAAATGGTGAGTCTGTTCGCGTTCGTAGGAGTTCCGAGTAGCAAGAAGGTAGTTTGTGTCGTTTTATAACTACGGCTACGGGAAAAAGATTGGTGGAAAGCGAATAAACCAGAGCTGCTCACAACTGTTAGGGATGGAAAGATTTCTTGGGCCTCGTTCAAGAAAGCATTTTTGGAGCAGTATCTTCCCTTTGCTATCAGTCAGAAGATGGAGAATGATTTCATATCATTAAAGCAAGGAAGCAATCAACATTCTGATTGTGGTCATCCGGGCTATTGGAGCATACGTGTCAAAGTAGTCGATCCCCTGCTTCTGAGAAAACCCCTTGGCTACCGACCTAGCCTTGAACTTATCAATAATTTCGTCTGCTTTCATCTTCTTCTTGAAGATCCATTTGCATCCGATGTGTTTAGCTCCTTCAGGAAGATCAACCAACACCCAAGTGTTATTTGAGGTGATGGAATCAATTTCATTGTCAATCACATCCTTCCAGAAAATTGCGTCTCTGGTCTTTATCGCCTCATCATAGATAAGCGGATCTGCTTCCACATGATAGGTGACAAAGTCATTTCCGAAGTCCTTCAGCCTCCTCACACGCTTAGCTGACGACTCAGCTAGTTCTAGTTCAACCGTTGTTTCAATAACAATATCTTCTTAGACCATATCCTCATTGTAGACTTCAGTTTTCTGTGCACCCTCATTGTTCTTCTGAACATCCGCAAGAACAATGTTCTTGTGCCTTACAAATTTATCTTCAAAATATTCTGCGTTACAAGATTCAATGATATAATTTGAATCAATATCAAGAAATCTCCGAGCATTACTCTTCTCGGCATAACCCAAGAAGATTGTCTTTGTAGTCCTTGTCCCAAGCTTCTGAATCTTCAGATCTGAAAGCTTCATATATGCCAGACACACCACACTTGAATGACATTCAAGTTAGGTATGACTTTGAACCGGAGTTTATGAGGAGTAACGTCTGAAGTTTCATGAGGCACTCTATTTAGAATAAAAGTTGTCGTCAATGCAGCTTCTCCCCAGTAGTATTTTGGAAGACCCGCAGTCAACAGCATTAAGTTAATCATTTCTGTTAACGTTCTGTTCTTCCTCTCTGCTACTCCGTTTGATTAAGGAGAGTATGGAGCCGTAGTCTCATTGACAATTCCATGTGCTTTGCAGAACGATGCGAATTCATAAGACCTGTACTCTCCACCTCGGTCACTTCTTATTCTCTTGAATTGTTGTCCAATCTGCCGCTCAGCTTCGGCCCTGAACTCTTTGAACTTCTCGAATGCTTCGTCTTTAGCCTTCAACAAGTAGACGAACGCATACTTTGAGAAGTCATTGATGAAGGTTATGAAATACTTCATCCCGACCTTTGTAGAGAACTGTTTGAAGTCACAGATATCAGAGTGTACCAACTCCAAAAGATCTGTACTTCGATTAACCCGAGGAAAGAGTTTTCTTGTGATCTTCGTTTGAGCACAAACTTCACATTTCTCTACCTTACCCCCACATTTGAAGATAAGTCCTAGACTAGACATTCTGTTTATTCGCTTACAATGAACATGTCCTAGCCTATTATACCACAACTCAAAAGTATAAGCAGAATGAGTGATTGCATTAATTACATTGGACTGATTTACAAGCTAAAATTTGAACATTCCTTCGGTACAAAAAGCTTTCCTGAAATATGTTCCCTTTATGGACATCACCATCTGGCCAGTATTGATGTCTATCATGAGGCCTGTGTTGCAGAGTAGGCCTCCCGAGATCAGGTTCTTTGCGATAGCAAGTACATGCTTTACTCCTTGAAGCATCAGAGACTTTCCCGAAGTCAGCTTCAAAACCACCGTCCCGATCCCGAGCACTTCAGTTTGTGTCTGGTTCACCACCATAACCACTTCAAAAGTATAGGTGGTGAAACACTCCTTGATGGAGCAGACATGGCAGGTGGCTCCAATGTCTACACACCAGTCAGAGTCAGCCCCCACCGCATCGATCTACGCAATCATAGCAACAACGTCAGTGATCATAGATACCTTGCTAGGCTCTTCTTGCTCTAATTGCTTGGTCTTTGCTTTGCATTCATTCTTGAAGTGGCCCTTCTTGCCACACTTGAAACAAGGCATCTGAGACTTTGCCTTCTTTTGCTTGAAGGAAGTCCCCTTCACGTTCAGATTGTTAGGGTCCTTCTTCTTGCTGTGAGAAGCCGTATGCTTCCTCCTTTGTTCCCTGGTATGAACCAGATTGGTGTTAGCTAATTGCTTGGACAGTGCGTTCACCTTCAGTTGAGCCCTCATCTGGTCCTCAACGTAGATTTTCTGTAGGAGATCGTCGAGAGTGATCTCCAACTTCTTCGTATGCATGTTTGCATAGAACCTGCTCCACCCAACAGGGAGCTTCGAAACGATCCCTCCAACAACATACTTGTCGAGGAGGGGCATCGCCTCGTCTTCCAACTTCTGTCGCAGTTTCAGGAACTCATTCACCTACGGCAGCATTAGTTTCTCGTCCTCAAAGAACCACTTGTGATATTTCTCAACAAGAAATATCTTGCTACGGTTCTTATCATCCTCGTACAGTTTCTCCAGAGACTCCCAAATCTCTCTGGCAACAGTCTTCTTTGAATATGATTCAGCAAGGGAGTCTTCCATAGCATTTAGGATCATAAGCCTACAAATGTTATTGCCCCTTCTCCATTTGGCCTGGTTCTTAGTAGCCGCAGAAATTGTGGTTGCAGATCCAGTTTTTGGAACAGTAGGTCCCTCCTCATACAGCACATAATCAACTTCTCTGAGTTGAATAGTGAGAGTAACCTTCCTCTTCCAGACTCGATAATGCTCTCCATCAAACTGTTCTAACTTTGAAAAGTTAGGCTTGACTAGCGAAGCACGAAAGTTTTTCATCTCGTTATTTATGCTTTGAGATTGTTAGTCCCGGGGAACAATTTTCGATAGAAAACTAAAAAAATAAAACAATTATAAAAAAAATGTTTCTATGCAACACTTCAAAGAAGGTGCACAACAGAGATCCTAGGAGGATTTTGGATTACGAAAAACTAAAAAGATTTCGTAACAGCAGCAAACGATAGTAGTACTTCTAAAAAGAAGGTACAAATCGAATTGCCAGCAGCAGCAGCAGCGAAGTGAATGACAGGCGAAAGATGGAAGAACAGCCTGCTGGGGTGAATGACCACCGTTGCTCAAAGCTTAATTTGTCCCATACGAAAAGCTTCCAGGAACCAGCAAGTTTGACGGAGAACTTTAGAACACTCTGCTCTTCTGACTCCTCGAAAGGCGCACGGACTCCTGCGCTAAGTGGCGCTGTGCTTGTAGTGCCCCGTCCCTACATTGTGCTCCGTTTCTCGTCCACGGGGTGTGCGAGAAAGGAACACTGTTGCTATCGACTCGGTCGGGACCGATAGGTCAGGATCGATCGAATCGATTAAACGGGAACGGTTGAATTAAGATCCATTCCACGTTATGGAATGGCTTCTTCGGAACCAAGTCCCATATTCAGCGGGTTGCGCCTCGAGGATAGACTCTGCGGCTAAGTCGGGAGAGACCTCCCGTTGCTCTGCTTTTCATGCCGCAATTGCTTCTTTGGCTTTGGTTTTCTGAATACGTTTTCGTGAATGTTTTCGATGGTTTTCATGGCTTGCATTTTGAACTTCGCATTCGTATCGAATTTCCTTGAATAGCACAGTGTTCTAATCGGTTGCTTGTACGATTTCAGGTGATCGCGTAGGCAACGTCTAGCACGGCCAACCAGTTTCTCGCCTCAAGTAAATACTAAGGTGAGTGGCTGACCTCTTTCGTCTCGACCCTCTATTTCAAAAATGAGAACTCGGATAATAATATCGAATTGGAATGATTCACTCGAAAAGTACAAGTCCTATGTTCTAGAAGAGAAAATATGAGATGTGTAGAAAAAGAGATAGAATTACTTCAGGCCTACAAAACAACCAAGTAAATGGATCGATTTCATAACAATTCCCAACGATACCCTAAAATATACTTTGTTAACTTATCACGGCCATGGACAACTTGTCGACAAAGGTAATGGTTTTTTCGAGCGGCAACCCGGGGCCACGGGACCGACTCGGCCTAGGAAGAAACAAGTTATAGCCGAGCTGGGTAATAGGCAATCGGTAGTACGGGGACTTGCATCGGAGATCGCTACTTGCGTTGCAAGGGTCCCGTTTACCAGGCTATATCCAGGATGGCTAGTTAATGCCAGTGACCTCCACATCAAACACTTGATAAAAATTGTTACCAACTAACAGGAAAGGTGATGGTAAGTTTTATGTTGCACGGCGCGCTCTGCCGAGGAAAATTCTGGTGTAACTTACTTGGTTTATGTTTCGTCAAAATGCTTCGTATGAAAATATCTAGGATGGCTAGAAAGATCACTAAAAGCAAGTCGTATAGTTTTTATCTAAATTCTTGAACCAAATTAGAGCCTGAAAATTAATTAGCCACTCGCCAGTACATGTTGATTATACTGATCCACGCTCTTTCTACAGGTACGATAAATCGGGAGGAGCGTGCCGCGTGAAGGGAGGTAACGCTCGTTTGTTTTGAAGCTTCGTCCGTGCAGTCGAAGCTTAGATCCAATTCCTTTTGAAGACTCCGCTGTTGAAGATCAGAAGATAAATGGAGCGACTTCCCACCATCCTAGGTGGTTTTGTAATGCTGGTTGTATAATCAATGGATGAAATGTATGAAATGGCTATCTCATCGACGTGCATTTTGTAATGGAGTTAGTTTGTAAAAAGCTCGCACGACGCCGTTGTATCGAGTCTGTAAAATGATGTTCATTATCAATAAAGCTTAAGTTTCCTTCTTTATAATGTGTGTTCAATTTATTCTGCACATTCTCTTATTGTGTTTCGGATAACCTTATGACTATGCCTTGTGCGAGCGCAATTTAGGTTCGTACGACATCACACCCGGGAGACGACTATCGATTCTACGGAATTGGGGCGTGACATAATGGTATCAGAGCACGGCTTTACGTCCTTGGCCTCCAGTGTCGAGTTCTAGTCTCAAAATCGTTGGTCTCGTATCGATGAGATATGTCATTCCATACGAGTGAGTCTGTAATAAGTTTCGTGACTAATGTATTTTGCCTTTAAAAATCCCAGAAGACACGGCGGTGAACGTGGCGGCGAACGAAGAAAGTGCTCCGAGCGGCTCGAGTAGCTTGAGGACCGAACCCTCTAACGATGCCATGGAACGGATGTTGCGTATGCTGGAAGCGCAACAACGACAAAGCTCAGGAGAGTCAACGCCAGAATGAGCAACATCGACGACAGACAGAGGCACGCCAGACTCAGTTCGAGGCCCGATTCGATGCACAATTCAAGTTACAGCAGAAGCAGCTCGATACTCTTCAGCAGATCGTTCAAACAGTTGTGGCCAACAACAACAACTCTGCGACAACCCATGCCATAACCGAGCCTGCGGCCAGACAAAGTGAAGTCGAACCGGAGGTACCCGAGCCTATACCTGCAGCACCGAGAAGTTCCAACTTTATGGTGTCAAAATTCAGCAAAAGTTTTCGCACTTCCTTCTGCGGTACTGAAGACCCTTCTTTGGCGATCGATTGGTTGGAGGATTTGGAAGACCGGTTCGAGCTTCTGGGCGTTGATGAGTCCAAGAAAGTCGCATGCGCTCAACTTCTACTCCGACCGAATGTGCACGACTGGTGGGCCGTACAAAAGCGAGCGATCAGACGCGACGACGAGACAGCAGCAATTTCTTGGGCCACCTTCCGAGAGGCGTTCGAGATCGAGTACCTCCCCGAAGCCGTTCGACAAGAGAAGGAAAATGAATTTATGGAGCTAAGACAAGGGAATATGACGGTACGGCAGTATGTAGCATAGTTCAACAAGTTAGCCAAATTTGCTGGAGAATTTCTGCCCTCCACGGTGAGTCGTGCTCGACGGTTCGAAGTGGGTCTACGACCATCTATTTACGCCCACGTGTCTGTTTTGCAGTACAAAATGATGGAGGAGTCGCTCAACCATGCCATCCTTCTTGAACGCCAATACCCTCCAGGTGTTGCCGGTGCTGTGCATACATACAATCACAAATGCCCTAGCTACGTGGAGGAAACAATGTGACCAAGCGTCCAAACAATGTGCAACAAGGCAGATATCAAGGGCGTAATCCATGGCCTTACTGCATCCGTTGTCGCTAGTCCGGTCACACTATCATCGATTGCCGGATACCAGAAGATTGATGCTAGAACTGTGGTAAAATGGGCCACGTTCGTGCTAATTGTCCGACCAGAAGGCCGAACCCAATGGCGCCCCAACAGCACCGTCCAATGGCGCCCCAATAACACCGTCCAAGGGCACCCCAACAACACCGTCCAGGGAATCAAGGCCCAGCGCCTCGAGCCCATCAACCCGCACCGCAAAATGGCCAAGACCGTCGCCCCAATGCCCAGGACCGCGTCTACGCTATGACTCGAGAAGAAGTGCTTGCATCAGATACGGTCGTGACAGGTATACTAAATTTCAATAATGTGCCTGCTCGTGTACTATTTGATTCAGGCGCTTCGTATAGTTTTATATCGACGGACTTTGTCGCCGAGCACAAATTTCCTATAATATCATTAGATCTCGACCTTAGCGTAAGTACACCTTCGAGCACACCACTACTCACAAACTTAGCCTGTGCCGACGAGATTATCTGTATCAGCGGTCAGAAGATCGGTCTTGACGTGATAGTTCTAGACATGAAGGACTTTAATATCATTCTGGGAATAAATTGGCTCGGGCCGTGCAACGCAACCATCGACTACGCCAGAAAGACGGTCACCTTCCGTATACCAGGAGTGCCTGAATTCTGCTTTTCGTGTGGTGAGGCATCGTCGACCTGCATGCTGATCTCGGCAATTTCTGCTCAGAGGATGCTGTATTCTGGGTGCGAAGGCTATTTGGCGTCCGTTCGAGAACGCGACAGGATGGTGCAAATGCGGGTCAGACCGACGTTATGGCAGAATTCCTCGATGTGTTCCCGGACGAGCTACCCGATATGCCCTCCGACCGAGAAATCGAGTTCAGCATCGATACATTCCCCGATACTCGACCGATTTCCAAGGCCCCGTACAGAATGGCCCCCGCCGAGCTGAAGGAACTCAAGGTCCAGTTACAAGATTTGCTTGACAAAGGGTTTATCCGGCCTATTGTTTCACTGTAGGGAGCGCCCGTGTTGTTCGTGAAGAAAAAGGATGGGTCTATGCGTCTGTGCGTCACTGTGGGGAGCGTCCGTGTTGTTCGTGAAGAAAAAGGATGGGTCTATGCGTCTGTGCGTCGATTACTGAGAGCTGAACAAGGCCACCATCCAGAACAAGTATCCATCACCCCGCATAGACGACTTATTCGATCAGTTGCAAGGCGCCTCGATATTTTAGAAGATTGATCTCCGCTCGGGCTATCATCAACTCAAGATCCAGTCATACGACGTACAAAAGTCAGCCTTTCGTACTCGGTACGGCCATTACGAGTTCCTGGTGATGCCATTCGGCCTGACGAACGCCCCTGCCGCCTTCATAGATCTGATGAATCGGGTATTTCGACCCTTTCTTGATAAATTTATGGTAGTCTTTATTGACGATATTCTCATCTACTCGAAGGACAGGACGCAGCATGCAGAACATCTGCTGACCGTGCTCCAAACACTTCGAGAGAATCAGTTGTATGCAAAGCAGAGTAAGTGCGAATTTTGGCTAAGCAGCGTATCCTTTCTTGGTCACATCATTTCGTCCGAAGGCATTGCAATCGATCCGAAGAAAGTGGAAGCTGTTGCTGATTAGAAGCGGCCTGCGTCTGCTAGTGAGAGTCGAAGCTTTCTTGGTTTGGCGGGATACTATCGACGCTTCGTGAAAGACTTCGCGAAGATTGCATCACCATTAACTCGCCTCACTCAAAAGGGAGTCATGTATGAGTGGACGGATGACTGTGAAGCTTCCTTCCAGGAGCTAAAATAGCGACTAATTTCGGCCCTATACTCGCACTTCCGGATAGGCCAGAGGGTTTTTAGATATTCAGCGATGCTTCAGGCCAGGGCTTGGGATGTGTGCTCATGCAGCGAAACAAGGTGATATCCTTCGCCTCCAGACAGTTGAAGCCGCACGAGAAGAACTACCCTACGCACGACTTGGAGTTAGCGGCGATTGTGTTCGCGCTTAAATTGTGGTGTCACTATCTATATGGCATGGCGTGCGCGATCTATACCGACCACAAGAGCCTCAAGTATCTCTTCACCCAGAAGGAATTGAACTTACGACAGAGGCATTGGCTCGAACTGATCAAAGATTATGACTTGACGATCGACTACACTCCGGGCAAGGTAAGTGTTGTGGCAGACGCTTTGGGTCAAAAATATCTTGTCTCGCTATCCATCAACCGCAGACTACTACATGACCTAGAAAAATGGGTATCGACCTCCGGGTTCGATTCAGGGATGTACAGCTGGCGCAACTGCAGTTAGAGTCGAGTTTGCTGGAAAAGATCAAGACCGCTCAGAAGGATGTTTCGTACCTGACGAAAATGCGTGAGCGAATTTCAACAAGTAGTGCGACCGACTTTGCGGAAGATAAGACCGGCGTGCTGAGATTGAATGGCCGACTATGTATTCCGGATGATTCAGAACTACGAAAGGAGATATTGTCGGAGGCACATTATACGAAATATACCTTGCATCCAGGCAGTACCAAGATGTACAAGGACCTCCGCACGACCTTCCGGTGGCACGGGATGAAGAGAGATGTGGCGCTCTTCGTGTCACAATGCATGTCCTGTCAGCAGGTGAAAGCTGAGCATCAGCGATTGGGCAGGGAGATACAGAACCTTGCTATTCCAGAGTGGAAATAGGATCATGTCATTATGGACTTTATTGTTGGCCTGCCGAAGACACCACGGGAGAACGACACCATCTGGGTCATCGTCGATCGACTAACCAAGTCAGCCCACTTCATTGCCATTAAAGTTACTTGGAGCGTTGATCGCCTGACGCAGATTTATCTTGACAAGATAGTACGGCTGCACGGAGTTCCAGTATCCATCGTCTCTGATCGGGATTCACGGTTCATGTCGCGATTCTGGAGTAGCCTTCAGTCGGCGCTGGGTACCTAGTTGCAGTTCAGCTCAGCTTACCATCCTCAGACCGACGGCCAAACGGAGCGCGTTAATCAGATTCTCGAAGACATGCTATGACTTTGCGCAATTGACTTCAAATCAAGCTGGGACGTCCATCTACCACTGGCAAAATTTGCATATAACAATAGCTACCAGTCCAGCATCCAAATGGTGCCGTATGAAGCTTTGTACAGCCGAAAGTACAGATCGCCCATTTACTGGGATGAAGTCGGGGAACGGCAGATACTCGGCCCGGAGCTGGTAGAACAGACTGTGGAAAAGGTCAAGCTAATTCGAAAAAGACTGAAGATTGTACAGAGTCGGCAAAAGAGCTATGCCGACACCCATTGAAGACCACTTGAGTTCCTGGAGGGCGATCACGTGTTCCTGAAGGTGTCGCCCATGCGAGGAGTTACTCGGTTCGGCACGAAGGGAAAGTTGAGTCCGAGATTAGTTGGGCCGTTCGAAATACTCGAACGGGTCGCCCCAGTGGCCTATAAAATTGCCCTACCGTCGGCGCTTGAAGGTGTGCACAATGTCTTCCACGTCTGTGATGACCATAGTTCGTATTACGTATTTTAGAATACGTGTACGTGTCTGACTCGTATTGCATGTCTCCTGGCTTTGTTCGGCTTGTTTGGGTTGGCTTGGTTCGGCTTGGGTTGCTTATTGGTTCATCATGAACCAAGGGGAGAACCCTTATCTACCACCACCATCCCCATTTATTAACCCAACACTCTTTCTCTCTCCCCATTCACTCTTCTTCTTCCTCACCATTACTCTCCACCTACACCTAAGAGCCCTAGGCAAGTACAACTTACTTCATGATGGATCTTAAGTTTTATTGTTCCATTCTCTTTTTTACATGATTATAAGCCTCTTTAGAACTTGGAGTTTTTAATTTTTATGGATAGATTTTTCTAGATCTACGTTATAACTTGGGGTTTCATGAGTTCATGGAGTTTTTCTTGGTTTTGATCTACTAAAACTTGTTATTTTCGAAAACTAATAGTTCCATGAGCAAGAGCACGAAATTTCGTATGAATTTGGTTTTAGATTCACCTAATTTCGATAAAAATGAAGTTTTTATGGCCAAAACAAGTTTTCTGAATTTTTCATGTCGGCTGAGTGAAATTTTATGCTGGATGACATCCAGAATGTAAGATTTTATGTTGGGAATCCTGAAATTGCGTATTTTACGCTGGATGGCATCAAGAATGTAAGATTTTATGCTGGAAACCCTGAAATTGCGTATTTTACGCTGGATAGCATCCAGAATGTAAGATTTTACGCAGGGAACCCTGAATTTGCGTATTTTACGCTGGATGGCATCCATAATACAAGATTTTACGCTGGGATCCTGAAATTGCATATTTTATGCTGGATGGCATCCAGAATGTAAGATTTTACGCTGGGAACCCTGAAATTGCGTATTTTACGCTGGATAGCATCCAAATTGTAAGATTTTACGCACGAAATCCTGAATTTGCGTATTTTACGCTGGATAGCATCCAGAATGTAAAATTTTACGCAGGAAATCTTAAAATGGCGTATTTTATGCTGGATAGCATCCAGAATGTAAGATTTTACACAGGGAGTCTTGAAATTGCGTATTTTACGCTGGATGGTATCCAGAATGTAAATTTTACGTTGGAACCCTCCCCTTTTGCGTATTATACGCAAAATTGAATTTTTGGCGTAAAAAGTGCATATAATGACTGTTTTTGCCTGTTTAAGTTGTTTTGTAGCTAGAAGCTTGAAAAAACTCAAAACGTGAAAGTTGTAGATCTTTTTCTTGGCTTCAAGGATATGTCACTAGTTATTTCATACAAGTTTCTCTCATTCATGATAATGTAAGAATAGAACACGAAGTGGCCCGCTGTGGCGCACTCTTGACAAGTAAACTGACATGATATTGATATATCTCGACATGCTGTTATGACAGCTAGCCTGACATGAGAAGCATGAAAGACCTGGACACCGTGGACGATTATGTTTGTACAAATAAACTAGTACTGTCTTGCATCATGTCTAGGATGGGTATCCCTGAGTACCACCGTCAGGGGTACCTACTGAAATTGACTAAGGCTAATAAACTATAATAATTCAGTAGACATGAAGAGATTTCCAGCTACAGGCAATCCCGTTATCTGGGCGCATTAAATGGACTTGTAGCCTACCGACGAGTAGGGCACATTTCTAGGACACAGTCACGTGTTGCATTATTCATAAACGAACATTCAACCTAGATAACCGGATGGTCTGCAGGGCTTGTGGCTGTTGGGATAATCTTATTGCATCTTGCTAATAACTAGGCCTGTGATAACCATAGTTAGTTAAAAGTATCAAGCCGAACTCTTGATTGGCCGTGATTGATTGGATGGAGTTTATTCCAGCTTAGTCTTATCCTGATCCTGTGCAAGATTGTGACATGACATGATTATTGATGCTTGCCTTAACAATAATGATCGGGGGTCTAGTTCTGTTCAGGCGAAGGGTTACAACCCCGGTCCTTGTTTGGTTTAAGGGTTGTAACCTGGCTCTCGGAGCAGTTCTGTGTCCTCTCTTCGTTTATTATCTTATTGCAACCCCATGCCATGATTGTCATGTTTTACCTTACCTTAATACCATGAATATTTATACTGGCCTTAGCAATAAAGATCGGGGGTCCAGTTCTGTTCAGGCGAAGGGTTACAACCCCGGTCCTTATTTGGTTTAAGGGTTGTAACCTGGCTCCCGGAGCAGTTCTGTGTCCTCTCTTCGTTTATTGTCTTCACTGTACCAATAGTATTTGAGACGAATTTTTATTTAGGTGAAGGACTGCAACCCCGGTTCTTGTTTGGTTTAAGGGTTGTGACCTGGCTACTTGAATGGTTTCCTCGTACTCAGTTTACTGTTGTTATCTCTATTATTATCAGTTCTTTATTTATTACATTTAATATTCTGTTGTGATATGCTGGTTTTAGTTCCTAAGTAAAGCCTCCTTTGTGGCACTTGTTCTTTCTGGGGTCCGACCCAGCTGGTTTTGTGTGGCCAGATATTGGAGCAGCACCAGAGGATCCTCCTGTCTTCCAGCCAGATGGTGACCACCAGGTGTAACCCTGGCAACGAGTGGGTTTCTTTTTGTCCTTCCACTTTATTGTAAAATTATTCTTTTGAGGCGTTTAGCCGACGAGCATGTGTTAGCTCGTATTGCACCTTTATTTACTGTATGCCTACGGGCTGTAACATGATTGACAAATCCTAGGGTTGATCATGTATGACCAGAACTCTTGCTAGTCTTGACATTTTGTACGACTAGCTTCATGATTATCCGAATATATAATATATGGGACGTCTTACTATTGTATATTTGGTGCTCTGACATCTTGTAATTGTTAATACTTGCTTAAAATTGAGACAATAGGCTTGTTCAAGACCATAGGTGACTGATGGATTGTAGTTAAACCCTCATGTATCTAGACAGCCGTGACCGTATAGCGAGGTGGGTTGCACTTTAATATACGTAGCTGGCTATGTACGCCCCCGCTCTCCAGTATTCTGGTTCTGGGCGTGACATGGTTTAAGTTGTGGCCCATGCAGGTCTTGTAAATCAAGATATGTGAGGGTTTACCGAATAGATATCTCAATCGGTACTCGCCCTTGATCTCTGCTCGTATCTTCTGAATCCCTGTAATCTTGACCTGATCACATGTTTGTATCATTGATCTGTTCTGGTCCTTCCTTATTGTTCCCTATGTCGTCTTCTTCAGCGGCATTGTTCCTGGACCTGCCGATCAGCAAGGCGGAGCACCTCCCATGGACCAGCAGCAACCTGGAGATCAAGCCCAGCATTCAGGAGTAGCCTCCAGAGTCATGCCTACTGGAGGAGAGCTACCAGTTCAGCCCGTCCAGCCTACAGAGCCTGATGATGGCACTTTGGTGGATCTCATCAGGTCACTACTAGCCTCCCATGATCGTCGAGGAGATGCCTTGCACCAGGCGGTGGCAGACGCTTTGACCAGAGGAGGTCATCAGGGTAATAGCGCAGCCAACAGCTTCAAGCGCTTGAACCCTTCCTTCTTCGACGGCAGTGAAGATGCGATCGCTGCAGATGCATGGCTTCAGGACACATAGGTGATTCTAGAAGCAGCCAGGACTCCAGAGAATGAGAAGGTGACCGTGGTGCGCCTACATCTATTGGATCTTGCCCGCAGCTGGTGGGCGACGCAGGCCGTTTGATTAGTGGCCCCTATTGCCTGGGCAGTATTCAGGAAGAGATTCCAGACCAAGTATTTTGATGTTGTAGCTCGATATGATCTACAGACGAGGTTCACCAATCTGAAGCAGATGGACAGGACGGTCAATGGATATGCGGCCGAGTTCTCCAGGCTTAGTCGGTTTGCTCCCACCTTGGTGGCGACCGAGTTCGATAGAGCCCAGCGGTTCCAGCAGGGGATCCACCTAGAAATTTTGTTGGCGGTGGAGCAGTTTGAGCACCAGACCTTTGATGCAGTATTGAGGGCAGCCCGGAGGCATGAATATACCTCCCAGAGGATCGTGGATAGGACCGGAGGTCGGAAGCGATCCCATAGCCAGATGAACCATTCGTCAGCCCCAGTCCCGGAAGCCAGGGCTTTGACCATTGGAGCTCCGAGACGGGCGGCCTCAGTGACATCGGTTCAGCATTCCATCCCGACACACCCTCAGCAGCAGAAGTAGAAGCAGTATTCCGCAGTGGGATGTTCACACTGTGGGAAGCCAGGGCATATGGTATCAGAGTGTCGTAGATGTCACGCCCCGATTCCGTCGAATCGATAGTCGTCCCCCGGGCGTGATGCCGTGCGAACCTAATTTGTGAACGCACAAGGCATAATCATAAGGCAATCCGAGACACGAGATCTAAGAGAGTACGCAGACAAATTGAATCACACAATAAGTAAAGGAACTTGATTCTTTATTGATAATGAACATCATTTACAAACTCCGGTACAAGACTCATTGCCGCGTGGGCTACAACATGACTCGATTACAAAAGAGTGCCGACGAGATAATTGTTCCATACATTGCACACATCCCTCAGTATACACAAGTACTCCAGTGACCTGGATAGGAGGGACGTTGAGTCATCTTCCTTGGACTGTCGAGAGCCTTCAAAATGGAGTCGCTGAGAGAGAGAGAGTCTTCGACGCACGCCCGAAGCTTCAAAAGTCACGAACGTCGTCGAGCTAGTTGGCGCGTCCTTTCTGGTTCGCGAGACCTGTAAAGAGCGAGGATCAGCACTAAACACATGTACTGGCGAATGGCTAATTAAATCCAAGCTCTGCATTTGATTCAAGAAGTTTCATAAACATGTTAGCTAGCTATTTCAATGATCTTTCTAACCATCCTACTCGATTTGCATGTTAACATGTTTTGAGGCAAGCATATGAAATTGTATAACATTGAGCAACTATCATATTCACCCCGTGCCACGTGTATTTATTAAGCAGTAAGAAGGGTGTGAAGGCCACTGGCAATTTCAAGCCATCGCGGACATATAGCTGAGTTAGACGGCGACCCTTTTGCGTCGGGTAGCGAGCCCTGTGCAAAAATTCCCGCATAACTCGCGCCGATGAAGGCTGGCACTTGCTATACACTCGTTCCTCCCGGGCCGAATCGGTCTCTTGGCCTAGGTAACCGTTCGAGGAAACTACACCTTGTCAACAAGTTGTCCAATGACCGTTTTTCCTTTGAACTTAGTTGATTTGGGTCATTTGGCCGTAACGTTGCGATAAAAATTAATCGATTCATTCCTTGTTTTGCATAGACCAAGTATGATTGTATAAGAAAGCATGTTTTCCATTTCCAAAACCGGCAGTTCGTTAACAAGTGTTTCGTGAAGTATCGTGCCACGATTTCATTGATTCTACACTATTATGACAAGTATTTATTTTACTTCATATATTAAGTTTGAAGTAGAGGGACGGGACGAAGGAGGTCAGCCACTTGCCTTAGGCTTGCTTCAAGCGAGCGAACGGTTGGCTGCGCTGTCGTCGCCTACGCGATCACCTGCAATCGCATAAGCAACTGATTAGAACACTGTGTATTTTAAGGAATTTCGATATGAATGCGAGCTCGAAAACGCGTCACAAAAACCCATCGAAAACATTCACGAAAAGCGCATTCATGAAAACGAAAGCCAAAGCCAAATCAAGTGCGGCATGAAAACCAGAGCAACGGGAGGTCTCTCCCGACTCAGCCGCAGAGCCAATCCTCGAGGCGCAACCCGCTGAATATGGGACTTGGTTCCGAAGAAGCCATTCCATAACGTGGAATGGATCTTAATTCAACCGTTCCCGTTCGATCGACTCGGCCTATTCTGACCTATCGGTCCCGACCGAATCGATAGCGACAGTGTTCCTTTCTCGCGCATCCCGTGGACGGAGATGGGGCACGATGTAGGGACGGGGCACTACACCATAACCAACTAATAAAAAGTTTCATCCTCGAAACTTAAAGATGAAACCTACCTCTAAGAGAACAATGAAGGAAATTTTTCCTTCATCTCCGATTCAAGCTCCCACGTCGACTCTTCGACAGCGTGGTTCCTCCAGAGGACGCGGATAAGAGGGATCGCTCTATTGCGCAGCAGCTTATCCTTGCGTTCAATGATTTGAACTGGCTCTTCAACGTAGGATAAGTCGGACTTTAGCTCCAGCTGGCCAAAGTCTACCACGTGGCTCGGGTCGTGCACGTACTTCCGCAACTGAGAGACGTGGAAGACGTTATGTACACCTTCAAGCGCCGACGGTAGGGCAATTTTGTAGGCCACTGGCGCGACCCGTTCAAGTATTTCGAACGGCCCAACGAATCTCGGACTCAACTTTCCTTTCGTGCCGAACCGAGTAACTCCCCGCATGGGCGACACTTTGAGAAATACGTGATCGCCTACTAGAAACTCGAGAGGTCGACGATGAACATCCGCATAGCTTTTCTGACGACTCTGTGCGGTCTTTAATCTTTCCCGAATGAGCTTGACCTTTTCCACAGTCTGTTCCACCAGCTCCGGGCCGAGTATCTGCCGTTCCCCGACTTCATCCCAGCAAATGGGCGATCTGCACTTCCGGTCGTACAAGGCTTCATACGGCGCCATTTGGATGCTGGATTGGTAGCTATTGTTGTATGCAAATTCCGCCAGCGGTAGGTGGACGTCCCAGCTTGATTTGAAGTCAATTGCGCAGAGCCGTAGCATGTCTTCGAGAATCTGATTGACGCGCTCCGTTTGGCCGTCGGTCTGAGGATGGTAAGCTGAGCTGAACTGTAACTTGGTTCCCAGTGCCGACTGAAGGCTACTCCAGAATCGCGACATGAACCGTGAATCCCGATCAGAGACAATGGATACTGGAACTCCGTGCAGCCGTACTATCTCGTCAAGATAAATCTGCGCCAGGCGATCAATGCTCTAAGTAACTTTGATGGCGATAAAGTGCGCTGACTTGGTTAATCGATCGATGATGACCCAGATGGCGTCGTTCCCCCGTGGCGTCTTCGGCAGGCCAACAATAAAATCTATAGTGACATGATCCCACTTCCACTCGAGAATAGCGAGGTTCTGCATCTCCCCGCCCGGTCGCTGATGCTCAGCTTTCACCTGCTGACAGGCCATGCATTGCGACACGAAGAGCGCCACATCTCTCTTCATCCCGTGCCACCAGAAGGTCGTGCGGAGGTCCTTATACATCTTGGTACTGCCTGGATGCAAAGTGTATTTCGCATAGTGCGCCTCCGACAGGATTTCCTTTCTGAGTTCTGAATCGTCCGGAACGCATAGCCTACCCTTCAATCGAAGCATGCCGGTTTCGTCTTCCGCAAAGTCGGTCGTCCTGCCTGTCGAAATTAGCTCTTGCACTTTCTTCAAGTACGGATCGTCCGTCTGAGCAGTCTTGATCTTTTCAAGCAAGCTCGGCTCTAACTGCAACTTTGCCAACTGCACATTTCGGAATCTGACTCGGAGCTCGATGCCCATCTCTTCTAGGTCGCGTAGCAGTCTGGGGTCGATGGATAACGAGGCAATGTACTTCCGACTCAAAGCGTCCGCCACAATATTTCCCTTTCCCGGCGTATAGTCGATAGTCAAGTCGTAATCTTTGATTAGTTCCAGCCAACGCCTTTGCCGTAAGTTCAGCTCCTTCTGCGTGAATAGATACTTGAGGCTCTTGTGATCGGTATAGATCGTGCATGCCACACCATAGAGATAGTGGCGTCACAATTTCAACGTAAACACAATCGCCGCTAACTCCAGGTCGTGCGTGGGATAATTTTTTTCGTGCGGCTTTAGCTGTCGGGAAGCAAAAGATATCACCTTATTCCACTGCATCAGCACACACCCCAAGCCCTAACCGGACGTTTCGTTGAATATCTGGAAACCCTCAGTCCCTTCTGGAAGTGCGAGTATCGGGGCCGAGACGAGCCTCTGCTTCAACTCTTGGAATTCAGCTTTACAGTCGTTTGACCATTCAAATGCGACTCCTTTCTGGGTGAGGCGAGTCTGAGGCGATGCGATCTTTGCGAAGTCTTTCACGAAGCGTCGGTAGTATCCAGCTAAGCCAAGGAAACTTCGAATCTCGCCGACGGACGCTGGCCGTTTCCAATCGACAACGGCTTCAACTTTCTTTGGATCGACCGCAATGCCTTCAGCAGAAATGATGTGTCCGAGGAATGCGACGCTGCTAAGCCAGAATTCACATTTGCTTCGCTTCGTGAACAATTGATTTTTTCGAAGGGTCTGAAGCATGGTCCGCAGATGCTCAGTGTGTTGATGCCGATTCTTCGAGTAGACGAGTATATCATCGATAAAGACCACTACGAACTTGTCGAGGAATGGTCGAAACACCCGATTCATTAAATCCATGAAAGCAGCAGGGGCATTCGTTAGGCCAAACGACATTACCAGGAACTCGTAATGGCCGTAACGAGTGCGAAATGCAGACTTTGGCATATCGTCCGGCTTGATCTTGAGTTGATGGTAACCCGAGCACAGATCAATTTTAGAGAACACCGTAGCACCTTGAAGCTGATCAAACCGATCATCTATGCGGGGCAGGGGATATTTGTTCCGGACGGTGGCTTTATTCAGCTCGCGGTAGTCGATACAAAGACGCATAGAGCCATCCTTCTTCTTGACAAACAGCACGGGCGCTCCCCATGGCGAGACGCTGGGTCGGATGAATCCCTTGTCGAGCAATTCCTGTAACTGTACCTTGAGTTCTTTAAGCTCTGCAGGGGCCATTCTGTATGGGGTCTTCGAGATCGGTCGAGTGTTGGGAAAGGTATCGATAGTGAACTCAATCTCTCGATCGGGCGGCATGCCGGGCAGCTCGTCCGGGAATACATCGGGGAATTCTGCCACAATGTCGGTCTGACCCGCGTTTGTACCATCCTGTCGCATGTCTCGAACGGAAGCTAGATAGCCTTCGCACCCGGAATGCAGCATCCGTCGAGCAGATATTGCAGAGATCACCATGCAGGTCGGCGATGCCTCACCACACGAGTAGCAGAATTCGGGCACTCCCGGTATACGGAATGTGACCTTCTTTTCAGCGCAGTCTATGGTTGCGTTGCACGGACCGAGCCAATCCATCCCCAGAATGATATCGTAGTCCTTAATATTTAGAACTATCGCATCGAGACTGACCTTTTGACCACCTATACAGATGACTCCGTCTCCGCAGACTAAATTTGTAGCTAGTGGCATGCCCGACGGGATGTTAACAGTGAGCTCAAGACCGAGCGGTGTCAGAGAAAATTTGTGCTCGGCGGCAAAGTCCGCCGATATGAAACTATGCGTGGCTCCTGAATCAAACAATACACGAGCAGGTTTATTATTGAATTGCAGTATACCTGTCACGATTGTGTCAGATGCGAACACTTCGTCTCGGGTCATGGCGTAGAAGCGGCCCTGAGCATTAGGGCGACGGTCTTGGCCATTTTGTTGTGCGGTCGGTGGAGCCCGAGGTGCTTGGCCTCGGTTCTGATAGTGTTGTCGTGGACGCTGGTTCGACTTCTCCGGGCAGTCGCGTACGGTATGGTCGGCTCGGCCGCACCCGAGGCACGTACCGTTCTTCAGTCGGCACTCGTTAATCAAGTGTCCCTCGTTGGCGCAAAAAGTGCAGACCACTCGATCCTTCGTCTAGTTGCCGCCTCCGTTGCCACGATTTTGACGCTTGTGTGCGTTGTTGTCTCCCGCATTACTATGGCATTTGTTATTAAAGTGAACAACGCCGGTAGTAGTAGGAGGATACTCGGACTCCAGACGGATGGCATGGTTGAGTGCCTCGCCCATGGTTTTGTATTCGGCCACCGAAACATACGCACGGATAGTTGAACGTAGGCCCACTTCGAATCGTCGAGCTCGACTGGCAGTGGTAGGTAGGAAGTTCCCAGCAAACTTGGCCAGTTTGTTGAATTTGGCCGCATATTGTCGTACAGTCATATTGCCTTGCTTTAACTGCATAAACTCATCTTCTTTCTCCTGTCGCACGGATACAGAAAGATATTCAGTCTCGAACGCCTTTTTGAATGTCGCCCATGAGATCGCCGCTGTCTTGTCTTCACATCGAATTGCCCGCTTCTGCACAGCCCACCAATCGTACGCGTTCATTCGAAGTAGAAGTTGAGCACACGCAACTTTCTTTGAGTCCTCGACACCCAGAAGCTCGAACTTATCTTCCAGCTCCTCCAGCCAGTCGATCGCCACCGCGGGATCTTCTGTGCCGTTGAAGGAAGTGCGGCAACTTTTCATGAATTTTGACACGTCGAAGTTAGAACTTCTCGATGCTGCAGGTGAGAGCGCGGGCGCCTCTGGTTTATCTTGTTGGATCGAACCGCAGGCTGGGCCACGGCAGGTGTCATCGTTGAGTTGTTGTTGCCGACGACCGACTGTACGATCTGCTGGAGGGTATTCAGCTGCTGCTGCTGCAGCTTGAATTGAGCCTCGAACCGATTCTCAAATTGAGCTTGACGAGCCTCCGCTTGCTGACGATGGAGCTCGTTTTGACGTTGCTACATTTCAAGCATCTGCAGCATACGTTGCATCGGGTCGCTGGAAGGTCCGACAGCGACAGGCGTCATTCCCGTTGGGTTGACGGAATGCTCGGGTCTAGAAGCACTCGAGCCGCTGGAAGCGCTCGTCTCGTCTTCCGCCTGAGCTCCCGTAACTGCAGGGAAAAGGAAAGACAACTCTCGTTAGTTTCAGAAAATGTCTTGGGTTCAGCGTATGGAACAACTCTTCTCATCGACACGAGGTCAACGGTTGGAGACTAGAACTCGACACTGGAGGCCAAGGACGTAAAGCCGTGCTCTGATACCATCATGTCACACCCCGATTCCGTCGAATCGATAGTCGTCCCCCGGGCGTGATGCCGTGCGAACCTAATTTGCGAACGCACAAGGCATAATCATAAGGCAATCCGAGACACGAGATCTAAGAGAGTACGCAGACAAATTAAATCACACAATAAGCAAAGGAACTTGATTCTTTATTGATAATGAACATCATTTATACACTCCGGTATAAGACTCATTGTCGCGCGGGCTACAACATGACTCGATTACAAAAGAGTGCCGACGAGATAGTTGTTCCATACATTGCACACATCCCTCAATATACACAAATACTCCAGTGACCTGGATGGGAGGGACGCAGAGTCATCTTCCTTGGACTATCAAGAGCCTTCAAATGGAGTCGCTGAGAGAGAAAGAGTCTTCGACGCACGGCCGAAGCTTCAAAAGTCACGAACGTCGTCGAGCTAGTTGGCGCGTCCTTCCTAGTTTGCGAGACCTGCAAAGAGCGAGGATCAGCACTAAACACATGTACTGGCGAATGGCTAATTAAATCCAAGCTCTGCATTTGATTCAAGAAGTTTCGTAAACATGTTAGCTAGCTATTTCAATGATCTTTCTAACCATCCTACTCGATTTGCATGTTAACATGTTTTGAGGCAAGCATATGAAATTGTATAACATTGAGCAACTATCATATTCACCCCGTGCCACGTGCATTTATTAAGCAGTAAGAAGGGTGTGAAGGCCACTGGCAATTTCAAGCCATCGCGGACATATAGCTGAGTTAGACGGTGACCCTTTCGCGTCGGGTAGCGAGCCCTGTACAAAAATTCTTGCATAACTCGTGCCGATGAAGGCTGACACTTGCTATACACTCGTTCCTCCCGGGCCGAATCGGTCCCTTGGCCTAGGTAACCGTTCGAGGAAACTACACCTTGTCGACAAGTTGTCCAATGACCGTTTTTCCTTTGAACTTAGTTGATTTGGGTCATTTGGCCGTAACGTTGCGATAACATTAATCGATTCATTCCTTGTTTTGCATAGACCAAGTATGATTGTATAAGAAAGCATGTTTTCCATTTCCAAAACCGGCAGTTCGTTAACAAGTGTTTCGTGAAGTATCGTGCCACGATTTCATTGATTCTACACTATTATGACAAGCATTTATTTTACTTCATATATTGAGTTTGAAGTAGAGGGACGGGACGAAGGAGGTCAGCCACTCGCCTTAGGCTTGCTTCAAGCGAGCGACCGGTTGGCTGCGCTGTCGTCGCCTACACGATCACCTGCAATCGCATAAGCAACTGATTAGAACTCTGTATATTTCAAGGAATTTCGATATGAATGCGAGATCGAAAACGTGTCACGAAAACCCATCGAAAACATTCACGAAAAGCGCATTCATGAAAACGAAAGCCAAAGCCAAATCAAGTGCGAC
Organism: Iris pallida; assembly: GCA_029216955.1. Classification (NCBI taxonomy): domain Eukaryota; kingdom Viridiplantae; phylum Streptophyta; class Magnoliopsida; order Asparagales; family Iridaceae; genus Iris; species Iris pallida. Next base: position 13,947,406 of record JANAVB010013200.1, read on the forward strand.
ATGAAAACCAGAGCAACGGGAGGTCTCTTTCGACTCAGCCGCAGAGCCAATCCTCGAGGCGCAACCCGCTGAATATGGGACTTGGTTCCGAAGAAGCCATTCCAGAACGTGGAATTGATCTTAATTCAACCGTTCCCGTTCGATCGACTCGGCCGATTCTGACCTATCGGTCCCGACCGAATCGATAGCGACAGTGTTCCTTTCTCGCGCACCCCGTGGACAGAGACGGGGCACGATGTAGGGACGGGGCACTACAGCAGAGCACAAGGTTTGTGCTTGGTTTGTAGTGCCCCGGACCACAGGATTGGGAACTGCCCGAACAGGGGGAGTTCATCGGCCTTCTCTAGTCCTTCAGTTAGAGGACCAGCACCAGTCCAACCGCAGCAGCTACAGTACCCATTTTTGAGGACATTGCCGACGCAAGCCCAGGCATTCCAACAGCAGAGACCGCAGTAGTATGCCCAAGCCCAAGCCATGATCCATAGTAGGTAGAAGAATTTTCAGCAGAGGGGACCCGCACCCAGAGGGCATGGTCAAGTGCTGGCCTTGACCATGGGAGAGAAAAGAATACCACCCGGTGAGGTAGTGGCAGGTACTATTCTCGTCAACACCTTTCCAGCTTCAGTATTATTTGATTCTGGTGCCTCGTATTCATTTATGTCTGTACGATTCGCAACACGGATAGGACTGGAGCCCGAGTCATTATCAGTAAGGCTCAAAATACTTACTGGTAACGGTCTTGTGGAAGTAGATAGAGTGTTTTCCTCGTGTCGGGTCATAGTTAGCGGTAGAGAGTTTTTCGCTAGGTTGATAGAATTCTCGATGGCCGATTATGATGTGGTCTTAGGGATGGATTGGTTGAGGGACCAGTATGCCAGGATAGATTGCCATATTGGCAGAGTTGTTTTTAGCATACCAGGCGAGCCGAAGTTTTCCTTTTCCTGAGGCGAAGTTGAACCTTCTCCTCCCGTATTGCGGATGGCAGTAGCGGCAGTGCAGTTACCCCGGATCGTCGAGGAGTTTCCAGATGTTTTCCCAGAAGAGCTTCCAGGAATGCCGCTAGAGCGAGAGATCGAGTTCACCATAGACTTGATCCCCGGGACCGCACCTGTGTCAGAGAGAGTCTACAGGATGGCGTCATCAGAATTAGAGATATTGTACAAAATGATTGAAGAACTCAGGACCAAGGGATTCATTCGTGCTAGTGGATCACCTTGGAGAGCCCTGATGCTTCTTGTGAAAAAGAAGGATGGTACGTCCAGATTATGTGTTGACTATCATACCTTGAACTCAGTGACAATCAAGAACAGATACCCTCTTCCGAGGATAGATGACTTGTTTGATCAACTCAAAGGGGGCAGCAGTATTCTCGAAGATCGACTTACGGTCAGGATACCATCAGATCAGAGTCAAAGAGTAGGACATCCCGAAGACAGATTTCAGATCTAGGTATGGGCATTAGGAGTTCCTTGTGATGTCATTTGGAGCAACCAATGCGCCGACTGTATTTATGGACCTCATGAATCGCATCTTCATGCCTTATTTGGATCAGTTCGTGATTGTGTTCCTAGACGACATCCTGGTCTACAGCAAGAGTGAAGCGGAGCATGAGCAGCATCTCAGAGTTATCCTCCAGATTCTCCGAGAGCACCAATTGTATGCCAAGTTCAGTAAATGCGAGTTCTGGCTTGATCGCATTTCATACTTGGGTCATATCATCACCAGAGGAGGAGTAGAAATGGATCCCTAGAAGATCGTGGCTATTAAGACGTGGCCAGTGCCTAGCACAGTTGCAGAAGTTCGCAGTTTTCTTGGATTGGTCGGCTACTATCGACGATTTGTTTCAGACTTTGCTCGGATTCCAGTGCCGTTGACGCAGTTAACCCGCAAGGATGTACAGTTTGCTTGGATAGCAGAATGTCAGGATTCTTTTGAGAAGTTGAAGCGAGGCTTGATGACAGCACCCATTCTTACACTTCCAGATGGGACCGGAGGATTCTCAGTATATTATGATGCTTCAGGCCGAGGTTTAGGATGTGTTTTGATGCAACATGGAAAGGTAATAGCTTATGCGTCATGATAACTTCGTGATCATGAGCGGAATTATGCAACCAACGACTTGGAGCTGGCAGCCGTGGTGTTTGCGCTAAAGCTTTGGAGACACTACTTGTATGGATGTAGGGTAAAAATTTTCACCGACCACAAGAGTCTGAAGTATGTGTTCACTCAGACGAATCTTAACATGCGTCAGAGAAGATGGCTAGAGCTGCTTGTGGATTATGATGTCAACCTGCATTATCATCCTGGGAAAGCCAATGTTGGTGCAGATGCATTGAGCAAGAGAGCCGGAGTCTATTTTCTAACAGCGCAACCAGAATTGTTAGCAGATCTTCAGAAGATGGGTATAGAAGTTGTCCTTCCTACCAGTGTGGCATTGATGGCCAGCATGCAAGTTCAGTCCAGTATAGTTTAGAGAATCAAGATAGCTCAGTCATCAGATTCTAAGCTTCAGCGGCTTAGGACAGAATGTGTAGCAGGGCGAAGACCAGAATTATGCATTCATGAAGACGGTACACTTCGACATGGTAAGCGTCTTTGTGTACCCAGTGGAGATATAGACAGGAAGTCATGATCGAAGCTCACAGTTCTCAGTATTCGATTCATCCCGGTGGCACGAAGATGTACCGAGATATCCGTCAGCACTTTTGGTGGAATGGCATGAAGAGGAAGATAGCTCGGTTTGTCTCTCGGTGTTTGGTTTGCCAACAAGTCAAGGCTGAACATCAGAGGGCAGCTGGACTTCTTCAGCCCTTGTCGATTCCAGAATGGAAGTGGGAGCATATAACCATGGATTTTGTGACTGGATTACCTCGATCCCTGTAACGCCCCAGAACCAGAATACTGGAGAGCGGGGGCGTACATAGCCAGCTGCGCATATTGAAGTGCAACCCACTTCACTATACGGTTACGGCTGTCTAGATACATGAGGGTTTAACTACAAGCCAACAGTCTCCTATGGTCATGAAAAAGTCTATTGTCTCAATCTCAAGCAAGCAATAATAGTTACACGATGTCAGAGCACCAAATATATAATAGCAAGGCATCCCATACATTACATATTGGATGATCATGAAGCTAGTCGTACAAAATATCAAGACTAGCAAGAGTTCAGTCATACATGATCAACCCTAGGATCTGTCAATCATGTTACAGCCCGTAGGCAGACAGTAAATAAAGGTACAATACGAGCTAACACGTGCTCGTCGGCTAAACGCCTCAAAAGAATAATATATTTTTTTTACAATGAAGTGGAAGGACAAAAAGAAACCCACTCGTTGCCAGGGTTACGCCTGGTGGTCACCATCTGGCTGGAAGACAGGTGGATCCTCTGGTGCTGCTCCGATATCAGGCCACACAAAACCAGCTGGGTCAGACCCCAGAAAGAGCAAGTGCCACAAAGGAGGCTTCACTTAGGAACTAAAACCAGCATATCACAATAGAATATTAAAGATAAATAATAAAGAACTGATAATAATAGAGATAACAACAGTAAACTGAGTATGAAGAAACCATTCAAGTAGCCAGGTCACAACCCTTATACTAAACAAGGACCGGAGTTGCAGCCCTTCACCTGAATAGAAATCCGTCTCAAATACTATTGGTACAGTGAAGACAATAAACGAAGAGAGGACACAGAACTGCTCCGGGAGCCAAGTTACAACCCTTAAACCAAACAAGGACCGGGGTTGTAATCCTTCGCCTGAACAGAACTGGACCCCTGATCTTTATTGCTAAGGCCAGTATAAATAATCATGGTATTAAGGTAAGGTAAAACATGACGAACATGGCATGTGGTTGAAATAAGACAATAAACGAAGAAAGGACACAGAACTGCTCCGGGAGCCAGGTTACAACCCTTAAACCAAACAAGGACCGAGGTTGTAACCCTTCGCCTGAACAGAACTGGACCTCCGATCGTTATTGTTAAGGCAAGCATCAGTAATCATGTCATGTCACAATCTTGCACAAGATCAGGATAAGACTAAGCTGGAATAAACTCCATCCAATCAATCACGGCCAATCAAGAGTACGGCTTGATACTTTTAACTAACTAGGGTTATCACAGGCCTAGTTACTAGCAAGATGCAATGAGATTATCCCAACAGCCACAAGCCCTGCAGACCATCCGGTTATCCAGGTCGAATGTCCATTTATAAAGAATACAACACGTGACAGTGTGCTGGAAATGTGCCCTACTCGTCGGTAGGCTAGAAGTCCACTTAGTGCGCCCAGATAACGAGATTGCTTGTAGCTGGAAAATTTCTTCATGACTACTGAATTATTCTAGTTTATTAGCCTTAGTCGATTACAGTGGGTACCCCTGACCATGGTACTCAGGGATCCCCATCCTAGACATGATGCAAGACAGTGCCAATTTATTTGTACAAACACAATTGCCCACGGTGTCCAGGTCGTTCCTACTTGTCATGTCTGGCTAGCTATCGTAACAGCATGTCGAGATATATCATGTCAGTTTACTTGTCAAGAGTGCGCCACAGCGGGCCACAATCGTGTTCTATTCTTACATTATCATGAATAAGAAAAACTTGCATAAAATAACTAATAACATATTCTTAAAGCCAAGGAAAAGATCTACAACTTTCATGTTGGGAGTTGGAAGAAATTCTGGCCACAATTCAGCCAAATAGGACTTAAAACAGCCAAAAACAGCCAAAATAGACCCTATACGGCATTCTGCGGCACTATTCATTCCTGCGGCACTATTTATGCTCATGCGGCTGCGGCACTATTCATGCGGCTACGGTACTATTTATGCTCATGCGGCTGCGGCACTATTCATTCCTGCGGCTGTGGCACTATTCATGCTCATGCGGCTACGACACTATTCATGTGGCTGCAGTACTATTCATGCTCATGCGGCTGCGGTACTATTCATACGACTGCGGTATTATTCATGCGGCACTATTCATCGTCCCTGCCAAAATCAGGACAGATGAACATAGAAATGGCCAAAAATGCTTTTGGCCATAACTTTCTCAAAACAAGTCAAAATCTAACTTTTCAAAGGTCTATTTTGGGTAAAATCTAATTATCTACAATATGGAACAATCAAAAGATGAAAATAATGAAGTTTAATAGATTAAAACCCAAAAAACCAAAAATAATATAAACCTAGATTTACAAGAAAATATCCATCAAAATGAAAAATGCTAAGTTCTAAAGTATCTTAGAATCTCGCGAAGAAGACAATAGAACAACAAAAATAGTGTTTCTCCATGAAGCAATTTGCACTTGCCTAAGCTTCTCTTGGTAGGTGGAGAAGTTAAGAGGAAGAAGATGAAGAAATAAATGAAGAGTAAAGATGAAAGAGAAAGGGGGTTGGGTTTTAAATGATGATGGTGGTAGTAGGTAGGGGTTTTCTTTTGGTTCATGATGAACCCAAAAGCAAACCAAACCAAGCTAAACCGAACCAATCTAAGCCATAACCAATAAAATGCCAAAATAAGCAAGCCAATGCAACATGCTAAAAATAAAATCATGACTAGCTAACCATGACTAATAAAAAAATACGGACCCAAAATATGTACACGTATACAAAATTACGTAACACGGATTTCGAGGGTGACAACTCTACCCACCTTAAAAGAATTCCGTCCTTGGAAATTAATTAAAGAGGCTAGAGGTGTCGGAACAAGTTACACTATCAGATGCAATCTACAGCTAAGCAATCAATCAAGCAATCAAATATGCAAGCAAGGATTCGAAGTGTAAGGCATAAGAAAGATATTATACCTCACGAGTCAAACAGGTCGGGATATCGCGATCGAATGTCATCCTCACGCTCCCACGTTGACTCACCCAAAGAGTGATGACCCCAAGCAACTCGGACTAACTTGATAGTCTTGTTCTTGAGTGTCTTATCTCTTTGGTCCAATATAGACACGGGCCTCCCCTCATATGAAATGTTGGTACCAACAACCAATTCTGAATGATCCAGGATGTGGCTCGGGTCCGGGATATACCGTCGCAATTGGGATACATGGAACACGTCATGCACCTCACGTAGCGATAGTAGAAGAGCAAGATGATAGGATACATCTCCTACTCGCTCCAGAATGTCAAATGGCCCTATATACCTAGCACTAAGCTTTCCCCGCATGCCGAAACGAATGACGCCACGGTTAGGCAAAATCCTCAGGAATACATGGTCGCCGACAGAAAACTCAAGAGAGCGCCGATGAGAATCGGCCCAATGATGCTGGCGATCTTGGGCAACTCGAAGATGATCTCTGACTCTCCTGACCACCTCAACGGTCTGAGCAATCATTTCTGGACCGAGCATCTGCCTCTCTCCGACATCGTCCCATGCTAGCGGGGATCGGCACTTCCTACCATACAGTGCCTCGAACGGTGCCATCTGGATACTAGCTTGGAAACTGTTATTGTACGAGAACTCTACCAGGTGCAGGTAATCTACCCACGAACCACCGAAGTCGAGTGTATAAGATCTCAACATATCTACGAGAGTCTGGATCGTGCGTTCTGACTGGCCATCTGTCTGTGGGTGATATGCTGAGCTGAACTGGAGGCGAGTCCCCAAACTTTCTTGCAAGCTACGCCAAAAGTGCGACATAAATCTGGAATCTCTGTCCGAGGATACTGACTGGTACACCATGCAATCTGACAATCTGCCGGAGATACATCTCCGCTAGCTGAGCCGTCGACTGACCAACTCTGAACGGGAGAAAGTGAGCCACCTTCGTGAGCCTGTCTATGACAACCCAAATAGCGTCTCTGCCAGCCGGGGATCTAGGCAATCCAGTCACAAAATCCATGGTTATATGCTCCCATTTCCACTCTGGAATTGGCAATGGTTGAAGTAGTCCAGCTGGTCTCTGATGTTCAGCCTTAACTTGTTGGCAGACTAAACAACGAGAGACAAACCAGGATATCTTTCTCTTCATGCCATTCCACCAAAAGTGCTGACGAATATCACGGTACATCTTCGTACCGTCGGGATGAATGGAATACTGCGAACTGTGAGCCTCTGCCATGATCTCCTGTCTGATATCTCCACTGGGTACACAAAGACGCGTACCATGTCGAAGTGTACCGTCTTCATGAATGCATAACTCTGGTCTTCGTCCTGCCTCACACTCTGCTCTGAGTCGCTGAAGCTTGGAATCTGCTGACTGCGCCATCCGGATCCTCTCAACTATGTTGGACTGAACCTGCATACTGGCCATCAATGCCACATTGGTAGGAAAGACAACTTCTAGTCCCATCTTCTGAAGATCGGCTAACAGCTCTGGTTGCGCTGTTAGAAAATAAACTCCGGCTCTCCTGCTCAATGCATCTGCAACAACGTTGGCCTTCCCAGGATGATACTGCAGGTTGACATCATAATCCACAAGTAGCTCCAGCCACCTTCTCTGACGCATGTTGAGATCCTTCTGGGTGAACACATACTTCAGACTCTTGTGGTCGGTGAAAATCTCTACCCTATCTCCATACAAGTAGTACCTCCAAAGCTTAAGTGCAAACACTACTGCTGCCAGCTCCAAGTCATGGGTTGGATAATTCCTCTCATGATCACGAAGTTGTCGTGACGCATAAGCTATTACCTTCCCATGTTGCATCAGAACACATCCTAAACCTCTGCCCGAAGCATCACAATACACTGAGAATCCTCCGGTTCCATCCGAAAGCGTGAGAATAGGAGCCGTCATCAAGCCTCGCTTCAACCTCTCAAAAGAATCCTGGCACTCTGCTGTCCAAGCAAACTGCATATCCTTGCGGGTCAACTGGGTCAATGGTGGTGAAATTCGAGCAAAGTCTGAAACAAATCGCCGGTAGTAACCGGCCAATCCAAGAAAACTATGGACTTCTGCCACTATGCTAGGTACCAGCCACGTTTCAATGGCCACGATCTTCTGGGGATCCACTTCAACCCTTCCTCGGGTGATGATATGACCCAAGTACGAAATGCAATTGAGCCAGAACTCGCATTTACTGAACTTGGCATACAATTGGTGCTCTCTGAGAATCTGAAGAACCACACGGAGATGCTGCTCATGCTCCGCCTCACTCTTGCTGTAGACTAGGATGTCGTCTAGGAACACAATCACGAATTGATCCAAATAAGGCATAAAGATACGATTCATGAGGTCCATGAATACTGTCGGCGCATTGGTTGCTCCAAATAGCATCACAAGGAACTCCCAATGTCCATATCTCGATCTAAAAGCTGTCTTCGGGATGTCCTGCTCTCTGACTCTGATCTGATGGTATCCTGACCGCAAGTCAATCTTCGAGAATACTGATGCCCCCTTGAGTTGATCAAATAAATCATCTATCCTTGGTAGAGGATATCTGTTCTTGATTGTTACAAAGTTCAAGGTACGATAATCAACACATAATCTTGATGTACCATCCTTCTTTTTCACAAGAATCATCGGGGCTCCCCTAGGCGATCCACTAGCACGAATGAATCCCTTGGTTCTGAGTTCTTCAATCATCTTGTACAATATCTCTAGCTCTGACGGCACCATCTTGTAGGCTATCTCTGACACTAGGGCTGTCCCGGGAATCAAGTCGATGGTAAAGTCGATCTCTCGCTCTGGCAGCATCCCTGGAAGCTCTTCTAGGAAAACATCTGAAAACTCTTCGACTATCCGAGGTAATTGTACTACTGCTACTGCCATCCGCAATACTGGAGGAGAAGGTTCAACTTTGCCTCGGAAAAAGGAAAACTCCGGCTCGCCTGGAATGCTAAAAATAACCATGCCAATGTGGCAGTCTATCCTAGCATACTAGTCCCTCAACCAATCCATCCCTAAGACCACATCATAATCGGCCATCGGGAACTCTATCAATCTAGCGAGAAATTCTCTACCGCTAACTACGATCCGACACGAGGAAAACACTCTATCTACTCCCACAAGTCCGCTACCAGTAAGTATATTGAGCCTTAATGATAATGACTCGGGCTCCAGTCCTACCCGTGTCACGAATCGTGCAGACATAAATGAATGCGATGCACCAGAGTTAAATAATACTGAAGCTGGAAAGATGTTGACGAGAATAGTACCTGCCACTATCTCTCCTGGTGCTAATCCTTCTTCTCCCATGGTCAAGGCCAGCACTTGACCATGTCCACTGGGTGCGGGTCCCCTCTGCTAAAAATTTCTTTGCCTGCTCTGGATCAGGGCTTGGGCTTACTGCTGCGGTCTCTGCTGCTGGAATGCCTGGGCTTGCATCGGCAATGGCCTCGGGAACGGGTACTGCAGCTACTGCTGCTGGTCCTCTAACTGAAGGACTAGAGAAGGCCGATGAACTCCCCCTGTTCGGGCAGTTCCCAACCCTGTGGTCCGGGGCACCACAAACCAAGCACAAACCCTGTGCTCTGCGACACTCTGATACCACATGCCCTGACTTCCCGCAGTGTGAACATCCCACTGTGGAAGACTGCTTCTGCTGCTGAGGGTGCATCGGGGTGGAATGCAGAACCGATGTCACTGAGGCCGCCCGCCTCGGAGCTCCAATGGTCAAAGCCCTGGCTGTCGGGGCTGGTGTTGATGACTGATTCATCTGGCCGTGAGATCGCTTCCAACCTCCGGTCCTATCCATGATCCTCTGGGAGGTATACTCATGCCTCCGGGCTGCTCCCAACACTGCATCAAAAGTCTGATGCTCAAACTGCTCCACCGCTAGTAAAATCTCTAGGTGGAGCCCCTGCTGGAACCGCTGGGCTCTATCGAACTCGGTCGCCACCAAGGTGGGAGCAAACTGACTAAGCTTGGAGAACTCGGCCGTATATCCATCGACCGTCCTGCCCATCTGCTTCAGATTTGTGAACCTTGTCTGTAGGACGTATCGAGCTACAGCATCGAAATACTTGGTCTGGAATCTCTCTCTGAATACTGCCCAAGCAATGGGGGCCACTAATCCAACGGTCTGCGCCGCCAACCAGCTGCGGGCAAGATACAGTAGCTGTAGGCGCACCACGACCACCTTCTCGTTCTCTGGAGTCCTTGCTGCTTCTAGAATCACCTCTGTGTCCTGAAGCCATGCATCTGCAGCGATCGCATCTTCACTGCCATCGAAGAAGGGAGGGTTCAAGCGCTTGAAGCTGTTTGCCGTGCTATTACCCTGATGACCTCCTCTAGTCAAAGCGTCTGCCACCGCCTGGTGCAAGGCATCTCCTCGTCGATCCTGAGAGGCTAATAGTGACCTGATGAGACCCACCAAAGAGCCATTATCAGGCTCTGCAAGTTGGACGGGCTGAACTGGTGGCTCTTCTCCAGTAGGCATGACTCTGGAGGCTACTCCTGAATGCTGGACTGGATCCCCAAGTTGTTGCTGGTCCGCGGGAGGTGCTCCGCCTTGCTGATCGGCAGGTCTAGGAACAATGCCGCTGAAGAAGACGACATAGGGAACAATAAGGAAGGACCAGAAGAGATCAAAGATGCAAGCATGTGATCAGGTCAAGAGTTCAGAGATTTAGAGGATACGAGCAGAGATCGAGGGTGAGTGCTGATTGAGACATCTATTCGGTAAACCCTCACATATCTTGATTTACAAGACCTGCATGGGCCACCACTTAAACCATATAACGCCCCAGAACCAGAATACTGGAGAGCGGGGGCGTACATAGCCAGCTACGCATATTGAAGTACAACCTACTTCGCTATACAGTCACGGCTGTCTAGATACATGTAATAACTACTAAATAATATTAATACTATTGTCTTTTTTATTTTTTATTTTCATACATTTATACTAACATCACAAAATTGTATAAGTATAAATTTTTTTTATAAATAAATAAACAAATATATATATATATTACATAATTAAATGATCATGTACCTAATTTCAAATTTGTCTCCAATAAAAATTTTCACTTTGGGCACCCATATAATTTTTAGATTGGGAAGGGGAAATTAGTAAAAATTACACCCATGGGAAAGTAAAACCATTGGAACCATGGCTCTCTTTCCTTATGACTCATTTTCAGGAGAATGAAGAGCAGGCTTCATTTCCTTTCTTCCAAGTTCCCATAAGCCACTTGGCTATGTAGGGAAGAAGCTCAACAAAACCTTCATTATTTTCTTATTCCCTTTCCTCCTCTATTTATTCCTCTTCCCTTCCATTCTCTCCACACAAATTGCTACTGCTGCTACTACAAACTGCTACTGCTGCTACCGTGCGTTGCGCCACCCGGACCCGCTGCCGTCGCCCGAGCCCACCGCCGGCCACCCGCGCCCGACGCCGGCCACCCCTGCCACCTCCAGCACCACCTTCTCCTCCTCCTTTCCTTTCCAAGTACCAAAACCTAGGTAAAACCCCCTCCTTCTAAAATTCCTTTCAAGATTTAAACCTAGATTAGGATTTACTAACAAAAATATATTTTGAACTATTGTTGGTTTTAATTAGGAAAAATTGTGAAGAAACCTAGGTCACATCTTCAACCCAAGACAAGTCCTTATTCTTTCTCAATTACTTGGTTTTATTCCACAATGAGTTCCTGTTGAAATTAGGGAACTATTCTGATTTTTTGATAAAATTAAAAAAAAAATTTACATGAAACAAAGAAAGTATGGTATGAATTTGGGGGCTAAATCAATAGAGATATATATATGTGTCAATATTAATTTTTTAATAAACTGGTATTATTATTTTTATATGTTACTAATCCTTCTATAAAATTGCATGCCTACATTTTTCAGCCCATCTTAATTCATGTGTGAATTTAGATTTTTGGATACCAATTATACATGAAATTGGAATATTCGGTCTAGTTTACACCAAAATTAACTAGGTATTGATATGTTTATGTGTTTTTTTTTTGACATATATAATTCTGTTCAAATTTAATTTATACCAATAATTGAGGCATCTTATCATTTCCTAGTCAGAACTAGTATAATTTGTACACTCGACACATATAAAGTATTTAACATCAAATTTAGGGTTACTATATATTTCGAATCCATTGGTAACCTTGTTATGAATTAAACACTTGTTCACGTACTTCAACATCATGGATGTATATAATTTGGATACTTGAATAATTGTGTAGAACATCATACTACTTACACTGTATCAATGCAAATATATATATATATATATATATATATATATATATATATATATATATATATATATATATATATATATATATAAACATCATATACAAATATATATATACAAATGGACACTTGGCGAATAAGAAATTGGGACACAATACATGGACACAATGCAAACGAATACATCGGCTCAAATTTATATATATGATTTCAAGCAATTATGCGTGTAAATACAACCAAGGAATTATACCTATATATATATATATATATATATATATATATATATATATATATATATATATATATATTACATGAACATGTAAGTTGGACTCAATAGGTAGGACACGGAATAGACGGATACTTCAACTCTAAATTTTATATTATGTGAATTCAACCCAAAGATTTTATACATTTACCTTGACACATTAAGTGGACACTATCCGTATACTTATATTTATATGGACACTTACAAGTTTGACATAACTTAGGGGCTCAATCGTTACGCTTAAAAGAAAAATATGCATATTTGAGTTTTATACTTCTTTGAGCGATATTGAGATAATTCTCCTTCAATTTTGTCAAATCTGTCCTCAATATAAAATATCCATATTTAATAGATTTGGTTTTCATTATATAGTCAAAATGAGTATTTTTAAGCCCTTATGTGATAGATTGACCATACACTTGAAGGTTTTAATCTTAAACTTCCTTTGCATAACAAAAGGCTCAAATACGAGTATGTCTAGTAAGTATAAGTTAGATGAAAATTTAGATTTAAATTATTGTTATAACAATTCTGTCCACTTTATAAAACATACCCAAATGGCATACATTGACATGATTATTTCAATAAACTAAGTTTTACAAGTGCCCATATATCAAGGTACCTTACATCTAACAAAATTTCAATTCTTTAAACTCTTTCTTTTATCCCAAACCAGTGTTACAAAGAATATAAAATTTAATTGTAAATCTCGACACTTGGAAGCAAGTTTTGGATATGATTTGTGTTACTAATAATTCTATTTTTGAATTTATGCAATAATTTAGCAAGCTGCGATAATCAGGAAACTTGCTTATTTGCTTAAATTGCTTGCCAAGGTAATAAGCTTTCAAAACTGCACTTTTATTTTATTTTGTGGGTTTCGGTGTTGAGAATTGCTCCACCGAAGGGGTCGACGAACCTGAATTATTAACTGCGTGGTTTCCGGTGTTGAGGGTTGCTCCACCGAAGGGGTCGGCGAGCCCGGATTATAATTATATTTTTTATCATATCTCTTGTAAAATTTCGGGGTCTCCAAATACAAAGAAGACTCTGTCGAATTTTTCGAAAATTTCAAGAGATAGATTAATTCTCGACCATTCCAAGAAATTTGGATGATTTTGTAAACCTTAGAGAATATTTAGGATATGTATAAGACACGTATCATAAATTGAATTAGACTCCTTATATTACACTTGGTAGTTTAAATCCAAATGCTATTTCGAAAAAGTTGATTTCTAAATATCATTCAATTGGACATCTTACAAAATGCATTTTAGCCTTTTAGATAGATAAATTCCTTATTTGTGATTGTAATTGTAACACGTAGAAATCATAAAACTTAGATATGAAGCATTGGGAGGGAAGAACAACCCGAATATCACCCTTACAGCTCCACAACATAATAACCAAAGACTGATCAGTATACTAGCTCATTCGTAGGGCCATACGAATCGAGTATGTGAGGCTTAGCTCACTTAGCCCATGAGAGGCAGGGCCGGATTGCAATAATCTGAGCCATCCATTTAGCCCATGAGAGGCAGGGCCGGATTTAATTCCGTGCCATCCAACAATTGTACCTCTTCGACAGTAACATCGATTTGGTGATTTTCTGGGTTCAAGAGAGACCCAGTACATTTAAGCCCAAGAGAGGCAGGGCCGGATTCTAAGCACCGCGCCACCAAGTCATAACCTGATCCCAAGTATACGGGATTGTTGTCGGAAAAAGCTGATTAGGAGAATATTCGGAAGGGTTGTTCTCAAATTTGTATTTTTAAACGTTATTGTATGCATATTTAGTGTCATGCAATAAGTAGGAATAGTTAGTATTGAGATATTCAATTTACTCTCATGAAAGTGAAACTAATTTCCCAAATTTCAAGATATATTATTTTTCGTTCACTTTCATTCATTATTCTATCATTTATTTACCGTCCTTGACCGATGACTTGCTTGTCGTTTCTAAACGACCTAGTAATTGTTCACTAGGTGAGGATGACGTTCCGGCAAATCCAATACCCCTGGATGATGATGAATAGATGATCTGAGTCTCTGGAGGAGGCAACCGATAGTTGGTAGTTAGTCTGATGTATAACAATTTATTGTAACTAAACTTAAAGTTAATGTACCTTTCGAAATACTTTTGATGTAAATATAAATAAAGTTGTAATTATGAATGTGATTGTTCTTGTATTTTCCATTCTGCTGATTTACGGGCGACAATCGCGAATTTGGCACGTAGCCTGGGGATGTGTTCTATGACGTCACCGTTGTATTTGGGATACGGGACGTGACACGTCTTTTGTTGTTGGCCTATGCAGGTCAGCAAAGAATGGAAAATTCAGGACAGGTATAGGTCTAGGTATAAAGTAAAACATAGATTAAGAACCTATAGGTAAAACCTTGAATTCCAATCTTACCATAGATATCCTTAAAGAAGGTAATATCAATAATTAATAGCATTTTACAAATTATTATTATTTTTACTATCTAAGCCATTTATTTTGATCTTATTTAAAGGTATACTAACCTAAAAGTTCTTGATATAGATCATGTCCCGATTTGTACCATTTGCAAGATTGGGCAACCACAGCCATAGTCTGGACGAATATTATGAGTTTGTAAAGAAGATGTGGAGAGTGGCACCTAAAGGAATGATAGAAGCTTATGGAGTCCACTACGAGCTGAAGCACCCAGTAGTTACAGATATAGTGGATGAAAGGATAGAATACTACAATGTAGTAAATTATTTTGTGCTTATTAAAGCCCAACCGTCTGGAGAACCAGGGTCCAAACACAATGGCACCCTGGAAGAATGGATGACAACCTATCCTGATGCTAAAATCCTCAACATAAGAAAAATGTGGATATGAGTGACTGAATGTGTAAAAATGTAAAAAAATGTAAATAGCAAGAATGTGAAGCCTGACTATGTACTATTCTGAAAATAAATAAAGTATGTGTGACTCCATGTTCTTGCCCTTATACTTCCAATTATGGTTTAATTAAAAAGAATATTGTGTATGTAGGTATGGACCTATTCCTTCCAAGCTTGCCATGGGATGGGAGTGACCGTACCCTATATGGGTACCAGCAACACGTGAGGGAGCTTTGGAAAGTACCAGACTGGTACGATATACCAGTCTATGAAGTATACTATGGAGTGATGAACCCTGTCATCCGAGATATTGAAAACGGTGCTGAAGTAGACCACGAAAGGCAGGTCTACTGCATATATGTTCGAGATCCCGGTCATCTGTACATAGACCCTATACTTGAAGGGTACAAAGGAACACTAGATGACTTCCAGGAGTTACATCCCGAAGTAACGATCCTTAGTTATGAACGAACCCTTATATGTAGGTAACTAGAAATTAGGGGTCCTATAAGGGTTGTTTCTTCTCTGCTATATAAAATAGCAGATATGTATGTATGATAACCTGGAAGTAAGGGAAGTCTGTAAAAAGGTTATGTAAAAGTATGTAAGACCCAGCAGCATGTTTTTATAATATTTCGATAAGAGTAAATAAAATATGCTTGCTTTCTAAGTGTGATTTCTTATGAATCATATTTCTTTATTGCTAAGCCATGCATTACAAAGGACATTTTATTCAAAAATTTTCAGGATAATGTCTGATCAGGGTCAGTCCCATGCTTCATCATTTCAAGGCCAAACCGAACCCTCTATCTCAGATATGTACCGACTATTTCAACAAGTTTTAGAATCAAACAGTCAACATGCAAATGCGGCACAAGCCACTACCGCTCAAGTACTAGATCAAATGCGGGCGACAAACTCCAAGGATAGGACAATAGCTGATTTTAGAGATCTTAGGCCACCTAAATTTCGTGGGACAGAGAACCCGATAGGGGCAGGACAATGGATCAGGGCCATAGAAGGATTACTAAAGGCAGCAAAGGTTAGGCCTGAAGATATGGTTTCTACAGTCCGCATCCAATTGGAGGATGTCGCTGAACATTGGTGGAGTGCGGAGCATCCTGAAGAGTCTGACAATACAATACCTTGGGGAGAATTTAAGAAGAAATTCGAAGAAAGGTTCTTTCCAAAGTCAGCCATAATGGAGCTGGAAAGGCAATTTATTCATCTAAAGCAGGGAAGGCTCACAGTTGATGAATATACTGCCGAATTCTCCAGGCTAAGCCGTTTTGCTTCATACATGGTAGCTGATGAGGAAACAAAGGTGTCAAGGTTTTTGGAAGGATTGGGAGGACATTTAAAAAGTAAGGTTGCAGCCTATCGGTGCCAAACATATTCTGAAATAATCGAAGCTGCCCGAAATCAGGAAAGGATGTTAAAGGAAGAAAAACAGTTCCGGCCCCAAGCTCAGAAGAGGGCTCTGGAGTCGGAAGCACCATCCTCCAGAAGTCAGTGGCAAGGACCATCTAAACGACCCCAAGTTGATAGTTCGGATGGACCGTTCATTTGCAACTATTGTCACAAGCCTGGACATTTAAAAAGAAACTGTAGAAAGCTGTTGGGATTATGCCTAAGATGTGGTTCAGCTAACCACCAAACTAGTCAATGTCTACCACAATCAACCACCGGGCCAGTAATCCGAAATCCGGGGCAAGGAGTACGGCAAGAGTTCCGAGAGAATCAGGGCAAGTTAATGCTTCCAGGAAATGGTCCTCGACCCATGGTCCAAGCACCTGTACATCAGGCCATGATAACCTATGGGCAACAAAGATCACCACTCGTATCACAAGCCCATCAATACCAACAAGTACAGAAGGCTAGACAATCCCAGGCTGGAAAAAAGAAGAAGAAACACGGGCAAGCATTCATGCTGGATACCGAGGAAGATGAGATTGCTGGCGAAGTGGTAACAGGTACTATATTAGTTTCATCATATCCAGCATCTGTTTTATTTGATTCAGGAGCCACATACTCCTTTATATCTGCTAGTTTTATATTCCAACGGGAAATTGAATCACAACCCCTGGCTAGGAATCTAAATATTCTTACAGGCAATGGCATGGTAAAGGTTAGCCATGTTTGCAACGCCTGTCCAGTAAAATTGGATGGTGGAGCTTTTCGGGTAAGACTATTGGTCTTCCCAATGAACAATTATGATATAGTACTTGGGATGGATTGGCTAACCAAGACGTTGGCCAATATAGATTATGGAAAAGAAAGAATTTTATTTCAACTTCCAAATAAGAAAACATATGAATTTAATCGAAACCAGAAAGAATTTGATACGGGAGAATTGGAGAAACTCGAACTGCCAATTCGAGGAAAATTCCAAGAACTGGAGGAAAAACAATTCCCAAAAGTTGTAGAAGATTTTAAGGATATTTTTCCAGAAGATCTACCAGGATTGCCCCCGGATAGAGCAGTAGAATTCTCTATCAATTTAATACCTGGGGCAGCACCTATAGCTAAAAAGATATATCCCATGAACAAGGAAGAGTTAGCAGAGCTTAACAAACAAATAAAAGAATTATTGTCAAAGGAATTCATACAACCAAGTGCCTCACCCTGGGGTGCGCCAGTATTATTCGTAAAGAAGAAGGATGGAACTTTACGACTGGTCATAGATTACAGAGACTTGAATGAGGTAACAATCAAAAATAAATATCCTTTACCCCGTATTGATGAGTTATTTGATCAACTAGGAGAGGCCAAGGTATTCTCAAAGATTGATTTGAGATCTGGATATCATCAAGTAAAAGTCAAGAAGGAAGATATCCAGAAGACAACATTTAGAACTCGTTATGGGCATTACGAATTCTTAGTTATGCCATTCGGGTTAACAAATGCTCCTGCTATATTCATGGATTTAATTAATCGAATATTCTATCAATACTTGGATAAATTCGTGATTGTATTCATTGATGATATCCTTATATATTCAAAGAATGAAGAAGAACATGAAGAGCATCTGAGAATAGTACTACAAACTTTGAGAGAAGAACGGTTGTATGCCAAATTGAGCAAATGTGAGTTTTGGCTGGACCATATATCCTTCCTAGGTCATATTATCAGTGGTGAAGGAATTTCAGTAGATCCAAAGAAGGTAGAAGCTGTTAAATCATGGCCAACACTAAAGTCTGTAGCAGAAATTCGAAGCTTCTTAGGTTTAGCCGGGTACTATAGACGCTTCGTAGAAAATTTCTCAAAAATCGCGGAGCCTTTAACTCGGCTGACCCGGAAAGAAGAAAAATTCAATTGGACGGAGAAATGCCAAGCAGCTTTTGAAGAATTAAAGGAAAGGCTGATTTCAGCACCTGTATTGGCATTACCGTCAGGATCGGATGGATATGAGATATACAGTGATGCCTCAGGCAAGGGGCTAGGTTGTGTGCTAATGCAGTACGGGAGAGTTATAGCCTATGCTTCTCGACAATTAAAACAACATGAGAGAAATTACCCGACTCATGATTTGGAACTTGCAGCTATCGTATTTGCACTTAAATTGTGGAGACATTACTTGTATGGAGAAAAGATTAAGATTTATACATATCATAAAAGTTTAAAGTATGTATTTACCCAAAAGGAGATCAATATGCGACAAAGAAGGTGGCTAGAGTTACTTAAAGACTTTGATATGATAATGGAATATCATCCTGGTAAAGCAAATAAGGTCGCAGATGCATTGAGCAGAAAGCCAACAACATTCTGTATGAACACCCCAAAAGAAATCCTAGAGGATTTGAGAAAAATGGGAATTGAAGTAATATGTCCTACAACAGAAGGAATATGGGAAAATTTAGAAATACAATCCTCCTTAGTAGATAGAATCAAGGAAGCCCAACAAGGTGATGCAAAACTTCAAAAAATTTGGAAACAAACAGAAGAAGGGCTCCAGACCGGGATAAGGAAGCATCCAGATGGATCATTAAGATTCGGAGATAGATTGTGCGTACCCGGTGGAGAATTGCGGACGGAAGTTATGTCAGAAGCTCATAACTCGTAATATTCCATTCACCCAGGCAGTACTAAGATGTACCAGGATTTGAGACAAAATTTCTGGTGGTATGGCATAAAAAGAGAAATTGCTAGGTTTGTGTCTAAATGCCTCGTCTGTCAACAAGTGAAAGCGGAACACCAGAGGACAGCAGGACTTCTTCAGCCCTTGCCCATACCGGAATGAAAATGGGAGCATCTCACAATGGATTTCGTGACAGGACTACCTAAGACTCAAAAGGGTAATAATGCTTCTGGGTTATCGTTGATAGACTTACTAAAACGGCTCGATTCCTACCTTTTTGAGTTGGACAGTCAACAGAAACACTGGCAAAAATGTATATGAAACAGATTGCCAGTCAACACGGAGTACCAGTAAGTATAGTGTCCGATAGAGACACCAGGTTTATCTCACATTTCTGGAAAAGTCTACAGGAAAATCTTGGTACTCGGTTAAAGTTCAGCTCTGCTTACCATCCTCAAACAGATGGTCAGTCCGAACGGACAATTCAAACTTTGGAAGACATGCTAAGGGCCTGCACATTAGATTTTGGAGGATCATGGGATGACCACCTACATTTGGTAGAATTCTCTTATAACAACAGTTACCATGATAGTATCAAGGTGGCACCTTTTG
The DNA here is from genome assembly GCA_029216955.1 of Iris pallida. Lineage (NCBI taxonomy): Eukaryota > Viridiplantae > Streptophyta > Magnoliopsida > Asparagales > Iridaceae > Iris > Iris pallida. The sequence goes on from JANAVB010013200.1 coordinate 13,967,349, forward strand.
AAGCCTTGTACGGGCGGAAATGTAGATCTCTAGTATATTGGACAGATGTAGAAGAGAGACAATTGCTAGGTCCAGAACTGGTGACACAGACGGTAGACAAGGTCAAAGTAATAAGTGTAGGACCGATTGTAGGAACGAGTTGTAAAGCGCAATACTCTAGAGGGGGGTGAATAGAGTAGGCAGCAAAAATTAACTATTTAAAAATTGTTAGCAACAAGATCACAGATAATATATCACAGATATGTAAATGAAAAGTAGAGAGTAGAGAGCAAACACAAACACAAGGATGTATACTGATTTTTCTTTTGTGAGGACTAGTCCAGTCGGAAGAACTCTAGCTTCCAGTTGAATCCACTATGGAAAATCACCACAAGTTTTCATCCGAAGTTCTTGCAACTTCTACAACGCGAGCTTTGATCCGAAGTACTCGACCAACTTCAATTGTGAAGTGTGTAACTTCAATCAAGCCTCTGATTACATCCACTCTGAAACTTCTAGACCGTACCGTACTGGCAAATCGACTAGAGGATTGTAACTGGCTTGGGATTTGAAAATGAATGGCTCAGAATACTTTGGAAGAAGTAGTAGGCTTATAGAGAAGAGATATGAAAGTGAATGAGTGTGTTAAAATGATCGAAATTCTTCTCTATTTATAGTTTTTCCAAAGGCAGAATTCTGACAGAATTCGGGCAGAATTCGGGCAGAACTCTATGAGAAAATTTCGGTGGGATCCGTAACTGCAGGGAGACCAAGTTCAAAAAGCAACGTTCACTAACCGAACTCTGGCCGAACTCTGGCCGAATTCTGGCCGAACTCTGGCCGAATTCTGTCCGAGTTCTGTTGGAGTTCTGTCAGGGTTTTTGCAAATTCGTTTTGGACTTTTTGAAAAGTCAGACAGTTAGAAAGTAGTTTGGGCTTTTGTAAGTGGGCTTGTTTTCAAAATGAAAGGGTATTTTGAAAACGTTTCTTGGGTAGCCTATTTGCCAGTACGATGCAGTGTACATCATATTCCTAGACTCAATAAATATACAAAATTACATTGATGAAATAGGAAAACCAAGAGCCCTTTGATGACGCCTTTCTTCAAATATTTGAGCAGACTTGAAGACGCCTTTTCACTTGACGGCATATGTCCAAATATAGACAGATCTAGAAATCTGAATACCTTTCGAGGAAATCCCGATGCGAGGCCCCGGATAGGTCGTTAGGCGGTTCAGAGAAATCTTCTTGTATAACGCCGTCTTTGGCCCATCAACAATTCTCTATTGTATATGTCCTGGTTTGACAAAGCTTGATCATGCTTACAGCATGTCTACAAATACATGTTAGACAAACAAAACAACATGATACAAGCATAGCAATATGATATAGAACATTTAGGACAATGCTAACATTAGGACAATTCTAAGTTAAGGTAGCAACATGATAGTGATTACATGAATATTAGTGATGTCATTATGTTAAACTTAATTGATTAGCCATATTCAAAAACATGATATAATCATTGGGCTAACAATAAGAAGCCACCTGCAAGCTGCACAAGATAGACAAAAGATGTGGGCTGACAAACATCGAAGGATGTTGGAGTTTCTACCCGGTGATCATGTGTTCTTGAAGATTTCACCAACAAAGGGAACAATTAGATTCGGTACACGAGGAAAACTGAGTCCGAGATATATTGGGCCATTTGATGTACTAGAAAGAATTGGGAGAGTATCTTACAAACTAGCCCTTCCACCAACCCTGGAAGGAGTACATGATGTGTTTCATGTATCTCAACTCCGAAGATATGTATCGGATCTGAGTCATGTATTAAACCATTCAGAGATCACTGTTGGTCCAACTCTACGGATAGAGCAGAAACCAGTTGGAATCTTGGACCGAAGAGACAAGATTCTTCGAAATCGGGTCATTCCGTTAGTTCGAGTAGCTTGGAGTAAGGATTCTCCTGGAGATTTAACCTGGGAAAAAGAAGAAGATATGCGGAGGCAGTATCCAAATATGTTCTCTGAGCCAGGTCAGTAATTGCATTTATATATACTATTTAAAATTTCGGGGACGAAATTTTTTTTTAAGGAGGGTAGAGTGTAATAACTACTAAATAATATTAATACTATTGTCATTTTTATTTTTTATTTTCATACATTTATACTAACATCACAAAATTGTATAAGTATAAAATTTTTTTTATAAATAAATAAACAAATATATATATATATATATATATATATATATATATATATATATATATATATATTACATAATTAAATGATCATGTACCTAATTTCAAATTTGTCTCCAATAAAAATTTTCACTTTGGGCACCCATATAATTTTTAGATTGGGAAGGGGAAATTAGTAAAAATTACACCCATGGGAAAGTAAAACCATTGGAACCATGGCTCTCTTTCCTTATGACTCATTTTCAGGAGAATGAAGAGCAGGCTTCATTTCCTTTCTTCCAAGTTCCCATAAGCCACTTGGATATGTAGGGAAGAAGCTCAACAAAACCTTCATTATTTTCTTATTCCCTTTCCTCCTCTATTTATTCCTCTTCCCTTCCATTCTCTCCACACAAATTGCTACTGCTGCTACTACAAACTGCTACTGCTGCTACCGTACGTTGCTCCACCCGGACCCGCTGCCGCCGCCCGAGCCCACCGCCGGCCACCCCCGCCACCTCCAGCACCACCTTCTCCTCCTCCTTTCCTTTCCAAGTACCAAAACCTAGGTAAAACCCCCTCATTCTTCTCAAACTCCTTTCAAGATTTAAACCTAGATTAAGATTTACTAACAAAAATATATTTTGAACTATTGTTGGTTTTAATTAGGAAAAATTGTGAAGAAACCTAGGTCACATCTTCAACCCAAGGCAAGTCCTCATTCTTTCTCAATTACTTGGTTTTATTCCACAATGAGTTCCTGTTGAAATTATGGACCTATTCTGATTTTTTGATCAAATTAAAAAAAAATTACATGAAACAAAGAAAGTATGGTATGAATTTGGGGGCTAAATCAATAGAGATATATATGTGTCAATATTAATTTTTTAATAAACTAGTATTATTATTTTTATATGTTACTAGTCCTTCTATAAAATTGCATGCCTACATTTTTCAGCCCATCTTAATTCATGTGTAAATTTAGATTTTTGGATACCAATTATACATGAAATTGGAATATTCGGTCTAGTTTACACCAAAATTAACTAGGTATTGATATGTTTATGTGTTTTTTTTTTTGACATATATAATTCTGTTCAAATTTAATTTATACCAATAATGGAGGCATCTTATCATTTCCTAGTCAGAACTAGTATAATTTGTACACTCGACACATATAAAGTATTTAACATCAAATTTTAGGGTTACTATATATTTCGAATCCATTGGTAACCTTGTTATGAATTAAACACTTATTCACGTACTTCAACATCATGGATGTATATAATTTGGATACTTGAATAATTGTGTAGAACATCATACTACTTACACTGTATCAATGCAAATATATATATATATATATATATATATATATATATATATATATATATATATATATAAACATCATATACAAATATATATATACAAATGGACACTTGGCGAATAAGAAATTGGGACACAATACATGGACACAATACAAACGAATACATCGGCTCAAATTTATATATATGATTTCAAGCAATTATGCGTGCAAATACAACCAAGGAATTATACCTATATATATATATATATATATATATATATATATATATATATATATATATATATATATATATATATATATATATATATATATTACATGAACATGTAAGTTGGACTCAATAGGTAGGACACGGAATAGACGGATACTTCAACTCTAAATTTTATATTATGTGAATTCAACCCAAAGATTTTATACATTTACCTTGACACATTAAGTGGACACAATCCGTATACTTATATTTATATGGACACTTACAAGTTTGACATAACTTAGGGGCTCAATCGTTACGCTTAAAAGAAAAATATGCATATGTGAGTTTTATACTTCTTTGAGCGATATTGAGATAATTCTCCTTCAATTTTGTCAAATCTGTCCTCAATATAAAATATCCATATTTAATAGATTTGGTTTTTATTATATAGTCAAAATGAGTATTTTTAAGCCCTTATATGATAGATTGGCCATACACTTGAAGGTTTTAATCTTAAACTTCCTTTGCATAACAAAAGGCTCAAATACGAGTATGTCTAGTAAGTATAAGTTAGATGAAAATTTAGATTTAAATTGTTATTATAACAATTCTGTCCACTTTATAAAACATACCCAAATGGCATACATTGACATGATTATTTCAATAAACTAAGTTTTACAAGTGCCCATATATCAAGGTACCTTACATCTAACAAAATTTCAATTCTTTAAACTCTTTCTTTTATCCCAAACCAGTGTTACAAAGAATATAAAATTTAATTGTAAATCTCGACACTTGGAAGCAAGTTTTGGATATGATTTGTGTTACTAATAATTCTATTTTTGAATTTATGCAATAATTTAGCAAGCTGCGATAATCAGGAAACTTGCTTATTTGCTTAAATTGCTTGCCAAGGTAATAAGCTTTCAAAACTGCACTTTTATTTTATTTTGTGGGTTCCGGTGTTGAGAATTGCTCCACCGAAGGGGTCGACGAACCCGAATTATTAACTGCGTGGTTTCCGGTGTTGAGGGTTGCTCCATCGAAAGGGTCGGCGAGCCCAGATTATAATTATATTTTTTATCATATCTCTTGTAAAATTTCGGGGTCTCCAAATACAAAGGAGACTCTGCCGAATTTTTCAGAAATTTCAAGAGATAGATTAATTCTCGACCATTCCAAGAAATTTGGATGATTTTGTAAACCTTAGAGAATATTTAGGATATGTATAAGACACGTATCATAAATTGAATTAGACTCTTTATATTACACTTGGTAGTTTAAATCCAAATGCTATTTCGGAAAAGTTGATTTCTAAATATCATTCAATTGGACATCTTACAAAATGTATTTTAGCCTTTTAGATAGATAAATTCCTTATTTGTGATTGTAATTGTAACACTTAGAAATCATAAAACTTAGATAGGAAGCATTGGGAGGGGAGAACAACCCGAATATTACCCTTACAACTCCACAACATAATAACCAAAGACTGATCAGTATACTAGCTCATTCGTAGGGCCATACGAATCGAGTATGTGAGGCTTAGCTCACTTAGCCCATGAGAGGCAGGGCCGGATTGCAATAATCTGAGCCATCTATTTAGCCCATGAGAGGCAGGGCCGGATTTAATTCCGTGCCATCCAACAATTGCACCTCTTCGACAGTAACATCGATTTGGTGATTTTCTGGGTTCAAGAGAGACCCAGTACATTTAAGTCCAAAAGAGGCCGGGCCGGATTCTAAGCACCGCGCCACCAAGTCATAACCTGATCCCAGGTATACGGGATTGTTGTCGGAAAAAGCTGATTAGGAGAATATTCGGAAGGGTTGTTCTCAAATTTGTATTTTTAAACGTTATTGTATGCATATTTAGTGTCATGCAATAAGTATGAATAATTAGTATTGAGATATTCAATTTACTCTCATAAAAGTGAAACTAATTTCCCAAATTTCAAGATATATTATTTTTCGTTCACTTTCATTCATTATTCTATCATTTATTTACCGTCCTTGACCGATGACTTGCTTGTCGTTTCTAAACGACCTAGTAATTGTTCACTAGGTGAGGATGACGTTCCGGCAAATCCAATACCCCTAGATGATGATGAATAGATGATCTGAGTCTCTGGAGGAGGCAACCGATAGTTGGTAGTTAGTCTGATGTATAACAATTTGTTTTAACTAAACTTAAAGTTAATGTACCTTTTGAAATACTTTTGATGTAAATATAAATAAAGTTGTAATTACGAATGTGATTATTCTTGTATTTTCCATTCTGCTGATTTACGGGCGACAATCGCGAATTTGGCGCGTAGCCTGGGGATGTGTTCTATGACGTCACCGTTGTATTTGGGATACGGGACGTGACAATACATGAGGGTTTAACTACAAGCCAACAGTCTCCTATGGTCATGAACAAGCCTATTGTCTCAATCTCAAGCAAGCAATAATAGTTACAAGATGTCAGAGCACCAAATATATAATAGCAAGGCGTCCCATAGATTACATATTGGATGATCATGAAGCTAGTCGTACAAAATATCAAGAATAGCAAGAGTTCAGTCATACATGATCAACCCTAGGATCTGTCAATCATGTTACAGCCCGTAGGCAGACAGTAAATAAAGGTACAATACGAGCTAACACGTGCTCGCCGGCTAAACGCCTCAAAAGAATAATATATTTTTTTACAAGAAGTGGGAGGACAAAAGAAACCCACTCGTTGTCAGGGTTACGCCTGGTGGTCACCATCTGGCTGGAAGACAGGTTGATCCTCTGGTGCTGCTCCGATATCTGGCCACACAAAACCAGCTGGGTCAGACCCCAGAAAGAGCAAGTGCCACAAAGGAGGCTTCACTTAGGAACTAAAACCAGTATATCACAATAGAATATTAAAGATAAATAATAAAGAACTGATAATAATAGAGATAAGACAGTAAACTGAGTACGAAGAAACCATTCAAGTAGCCAGGTCACAACCCTTAAACCAAACAAGGACCGGGGTTGCAGCCCTTCACCTGAATAGAAACCCGTCTCAAATACTATTGGTACAGTGAAGACAATAAACGAAGAAAGGACACAGAACTGCTCCGGGAGCCAAGTTACAACCCTTAAACCAAACAAGGACCGGGGTTGTAATCCTTCGCCTGAACAGAACTGGACCCCTGATCTTTATTGCTAAGGCCAGTATAAATAATCATGGTATTAAGGTAAGGTAAAACATGACGAACATGGCATGTGGTTGAAATAAGACAATAAACGAAGAAAGGACACAGAACTGCTCCGGGAGCCAGGTTACAACCCTTAAACCAAACAAGGACCGAGGTTGTAACCCTTCGCCTGAACAGAACTGGACCCCCGATCGTTATTGTTAAGGCAAGCATCAGTAATCATGTCATGTCACAATCTTGCACAGGATCATGATAAGACTAAGCTGGAATAAACTCCATCCAATCAATCACGGCCAATCAAGAGTACGGCTTGATACTTTTAACTAACTAGGGTTATCACAGGCCTAGTTACTAGCAAGATGCAATGAGATTATCCCAACAGCCACAAGCCCTGCAGACCATCCGGTTATCCAGGTCGAATGTCCGTTTATAAAGAATACAACACGTGACAGTGTGCTGGAAATGTGCCCTACTCGTCGGTAGGCTAGAAGTCCACTTAGTGCGCCCAGATAACGGGATTGCTTGTAGCTGGAAAATTTCTTCATGACTACTGAATTATTCTAGTTTATTAGCCTTAGTCGATTACAGTGGGTACCCCTGACCATGGTACTCAGGGATCCCCATCCTAGACATGATGCAAGACAGTGCCAATTTATTTGTACAAACACAATTGCCCACGGTGTCCAGGTCGTTCCTACTTGTCATGTCAGGCTAGCTATCGTAACAGCATGTCGAGATATATCATGTCAGTTTACTTGTCAAGAGTGCGCCACAGCGGGCCACTATCGTATTCTATTCTTACATTATCATGAATGAGAAAAACTTACATAAAATAACTAATAACATATTCTTAAAGCCAAGAAAAAGATCTACAACTTTCATGTTGGGAGTTGGGAGAAATTTTGGCCGCAATTCAGCCAAATAGCACTTAAAACAGCCAAAATAGACCCTATGCGGCATTCTGCGGCACTATTCATTCCTGCGGCTGCGGCACTATTCATGCTCATGCGGCTGCGGTACTATTCATGCGGCTGCGGTACTATTCATGCTCATGCGGCTGCGACACTATTCATTCCTGCGGTTGCGACACTATTCATGCTCATGCGGCTGCGACACTATTCATGCGGCTGCGGTACTATTCATGCTCATGCGGCTGCGGTACTATTTATGCGGCTGCGGTACTATTCATGCTCATGCGGCTGCGGCACTATTCATGCGGCTGTGGTACTATTCATGTGGCACTATTCATCGTCCCTGCCAAAATCAGGACAGATGAACATAGAAATGGCCAAAAATGCTTTTGGCCGTAACTTCCTCAAAACAAGTCGAAATCTAACTTTTCAAAGGTCTATTATGGGTAAAATCGAATTCTCTACAACATGGAACAATCAAAACATGAAAATAATGAAGTTTAATAGATCAAAACCCAAGAAAACTGAAAATAATATAAACCTAGATCTACAAGAAAATATCCATCAAAATGAAAAATGCCAAGTTCTAAAGTATCTTAGAATCTCGCGAGGAAGACAATAGATTATAGAACAACAAAAATGGAGTTTCTCCATGAAGCAAGTTGCACTTGCCTAAGCTTCTCTTGGTAGGTGGAGAAGTTAAGAGGAAGAAGATGAAGAAATAAATGAAGAGTAAAGATGAGAGATAAAGGGGGTTGGGTTTTCAATGATGATTGTGGTAGTAGGTAGGGGTTTTCTTTTGGTTCATGATGAACCCAAAAGCAAACCAAACCAAGCTAAACCAAACAAAGCTAAGCCATAACCAATGAAATGTCAAAATAACCATGCCAATGCAACATGCTAAAAATAAAATCATGACTAGCTAACCATGACTAATAAAAAAATACGGACCCGAAATATATACACGTATACGAAAATACGTAACACGGATTTCGAGGGTGACAATCCCCGACTAGTAGAGATGCTATTTGGGTTATAGTTGACAGGCTCATGAAGGTGGCTCACTTTCTCCCATTCAGAGTTGGTCAGTCGACGGCTCAGCTAGCAGAGATGTACCTTAGGCAGATAGTCAGACTTTACGGAGTGTCGATCAGTATCACCTCGGACAGAGATTCGAGATTCACGTCGCACTTTTGGCGTAGTCTGCAAGAGAGTTTGGGAACTCACCTCCAGTTCAGCTCAGCTTATCACCCGCAGACAGATGATCAGTCGGAATGCACGATCCAGACTCTTGAGGATATGTTGAGATCTTGTACGCTCGACTTCGACAGTTCGTGGGAAGATCACCTGCACCTGGTAGAGTTCTTGTACAACAACAGTTTCCAAGCTAGCATCCAGATGGCACCGTTCGAGGTACTGTACGGTAGGAAGTGCAGATCCCCACTAGCATGGGACGATGTTGGAGAAAGGCAGATGCTGGGTCCCGAGTTGATCACTCAGACAGTTGAGGTGGTCAGGAGAGTAAGGGATCATCTTCGCGTTGCACAAGATCGTCAACGCCATTGGGCCGATTCTCATCGGCGTCCCCTTGAATTTTCTGTCGGCGACCATGTATTCCTTAGGATCTTGCCTAACCGTGGCGTCATTCGTTTCGGCGTACGGGAAAAGCTTAGTCCTAGGTATATAGGGCCGTTCGATATCCTGGAGCGAGTAGGAGATGTGTCCTATCGTCTCGCTCTTCCGCCGCCTCTGAGTGAGATGCTTGACGTGTTCCATGTATCCCAACTACGACGGTATATCCTGGACCCGAGCCACATCCTGGATCATTCGGAATTGGTTGTTGGTACCAACCTTTCGTATGAGGAGAGGCCCGTATCCATATTGGACCAAAGAGAGAAGATACTCAAGAACAAGACTATCAAGTTAGTCCGTGTTGTTTGGGGTCATCACTCCTTGGGTGAGTCAACGCGGGAGCGTGAGGATGATATCCGATCGCGATATCCCGACCTGTTTGACTCGTAAGGTATAATATCTTTCTTATGCCTTACGCTCTAAATTCCTTGCTTGAAATGAATGATTGCATGGTAGATTGCTTGAATATAGCTTGTCCTTGCCTCTCTAGTCTCTTAATTAAATTCCGAGGACGGAATTTTTTTAAGGTGGGTAGAGTTGTGATGACCATAGTTCGTATTACGTATTTTAGAATACGTGTACATGTCTGACTCGTATTGCATGTCTCCTGGCTTTGTTCGGCTTGTTTGGGTTGGCTTGGTTCGGCTTGGGTTGCTTATTGGTTCATCATGAACCAAGGGGAGAACCCTTACCTACCACCACCACCCCCATTTATTAACCCAACACTCTTTCTCTCTCCTCATTCACTCTTCTTCTTCCTTACCATTACTCTCCACCTACACCCAAGAGCCCTAGGCAAGTGCAACTTGCTTCATGATGGATCTCAAGTTTTATTGTTCCATTCTCTTCTTTACATGATTATAAGCCTCTTTAGAACTTGGAGTTTTTAATTTTTATGGATAGATTTTTCTAGATCTACGTTGTAACTTGGGGTTTCATGAGTTCATGGACTTTTTCTTGGTTTTGATCTACTAAAACTTGTTATTTTCGAAAACTAATAGTTCCATGAGCAAGAGCACGAAATTTCGTATGAATTTGGTTTTTGATTCACCTCATTTCGAGTTAAAATGAAGTTTTTATGGCCAAAACAAGTTTTCTGAATTTTTTATGTCGGTTGAGTGAAATTTTACGCTGGATGGCATCCAGAATGTAAGATTTTACGTTGGGAACCCTGAAATTGCATATTTTACGCTGGATGGCATCCAGAATGTAAGATTTTACGCTGGAAATCCTGAAATTGCGTATTTTACGCTGGATAGCATCCAGAATGTAAGATTTTACGCATGGAACCCTGAATTTGTGTATTTTACGCTGGATGGCATCCAAAATGTAACATTTTACGCTGGGAACCCTGAAATTGCGTATATTACGCTGGATAGCATCCAGAATGTAAGATTTTACGCAGGAAACCCTGAATTTGCGTATTTTACGCTGGATAGCATCCAGAATGTAGAATTTTACGCAGGGAACCCTGAAATTGCGTATTTTACGCTGGATAGCATCCAAAATGTAAGATTTTACGCAGAAAACCTTAAAATTGCGTATTTTACGCTGGAACCATCCCCTTTTGCGTATTTTACGCAGAATTGAATTTTTGGCGTAAAAAGTGCACAGAATGACTGTTTTTGCCTGTTTAAGTTGTTTTGTAGCTAGAATCTTGAAAAAACTCAAAACATGAAAGTTGTAGATCTTTTCCTTGGCTTCAAGGATATGTCACTAGTTATTTTATGCAAGTTTCTCTCATTCATGATAATGTAAGAATAGAACACGATAGTGGCCCGCTGTGGCGCACTCTTGACAAGTAAACTGACATGATATATCTCGACATACTGTTATGATAGCTAGCCTGACATGACAAGCATGAAAGACCTGGACACCGTGGGCGATTATGTTTGTACAAATAAACTGGTACTGTCTTGCATCATGTCTAGGATGGGATCCCTGAGTACCACGGTCAGGGGTACCTACTGAAATTGACTAAGGCTAATAAACTAGAATAATTCAGTAGACATGAAGAGATTTCCAGCTACAGGCAATCCCGTTATCTGGGCGCATTAAGTGGACTTGTAGCCTACCGACGAGTAGGGCACATTTTTAGCACACAGTCACGTGTTGCATTCTTCATAAACAAACATTCGACCTGGATAACCTGATGGCCTGCAGGGCTTTTGGCTGTTGGGATAATCTCATTGCATCTTGCTAATAACTAGGCCTGTGATAACCCTAGTTAGTTAAAAGTATCAAGCCGAACTTTTGATTGGCCGTGATTGATTGGATGGAGTTTATTCCAGCTTAGTCTTATCCTGATCCTGTGCAAGATTGTGACATGACATGATTATTGATGCTTGCCTTAATAATAACGATCGGGGGTCCAGTTCTGTTCAGGCGAAGGGTTACAACCCCGGTTCTTGTTTGGTTTAAGGGTTGTAACCTGGCTCCCGGAGCAGTTCTGTGTCCTCTCTTCGTTTATTGTCTTATTGCAACCACATGCCATGATTGTCATGTTTTACCTTACCTTATTACCATGATTATTTATACTGACCTTAGCAATAAAGATCGGAGGTCCAGTTCTGTTCAGGCGAAGGGTTACAACCCCGGTCCTTGTTTGGTTTAAGGATTGTAACCTGGCTCCCGGAGCAGTTATGTGTCATCTCTTCGTTTATTGTCTTCACTGTACCAATAGTATTTGAGACGGGTTTCTATTCAGGTGAAGGGCTGCAACCCCGGTCCTTATTTGGTTTAAGGGTTGTGACCTGGCTACTTGAATGGTTTCCTCGTACTCAGTTTACTGTTGTTATCTCTATTATTATCAGTTCTTTATTTATTACCTTTAATATTCTATTGTATATGCTGGTTTTAGTTTCTAAGTGAAGCCTCCTTTGTGGCACTTGCTCTTTCTGGGGTCCGACCCAGCTGGTTTTGTGTGACCAGATATCGGAGCAGCACCAGAGGATCCCCCTGTCTTCCAGCCAGATGGTGACCACCAGGCGTAACCCTGGCAACGAGTGGGTTTCTTTTTGTCCTTCCACTTTATTGTAAAATTATTCTTTTGAGGCGTTTAGCCGGCGAGCACGTGTTAGCTCGTATTGCACCTTTATTTACTGTCTGCCTACGGGCTGTAATATGATTGACAAATCCTAGGGTTGATCATGTATGACCAGAACTCTTGCTAGTCTTGACATTTTGTACGACTAGCTTCATGATCATCCGAATACGTAATGTATGGGACGTCTTACTATTGTATATTTGGTGCTCTGACATCTTGTAATTGTTAATACTTGCTTAAGATTGAGACAATAGGCTTGTTCAAGACCATAGGTGACTGATGGATTGTAGTTAAACCCTCATGTATCTAGACAACCGTGACCGTATAGCGAGGTGGGTTGCACTTCAATATACGTAGCTGGCTATGTACGCCCCCGCTCTCCAGTATTCTGGTTCTGGGGCGTGACAACGTCTCTCAGTTGCGGTAGTACGTGCACGACCCTAGCCACGTGGTGGATTTTGGCCAGCTAGCTGGAGCTGAAGTCCGACTTATCCTACGTTGAAGAGCCAGTTCAAATCTTAGAACGCAAGGATAAGCTACTGCGAAATCGGGCAATCCCTCTCGTTCGCGTACTCTGGAGGAACCATGCGGCGGAAGAGTCGACATGGGAACTCGAGTCAGAGATGAAGGAAAAGTTTCCTTCATTATTTTCATAGAGGTAGGTTTTGTTCTTAAGTTTCGTGGACGAAACTTTTTCTTAGTTGGTTATGGTGTAGTGCCCCGTCCCTACATCGTGCCCCGATTCTCGTCCACGGGGTACGCGAGAAAGGAACATTGTCGCTATCGAATCGGTCGGGATCGATCGAACGGGAACGGTTGAATTAAGATCCATTCCCCGTTATGGAATGGCTTCTTCGGAACCAAGTCTCATATTCAGCGGGTTGCGCCTCGAGGATAGACTACGCGGCTAAGTCGGGAGAGAACTCCCGTTACTCTGCTTTTCATGCCGCAATTGTTTCTTTGGCTTTGGTTTTCTGAATGCGTTTTCGTGAATATTTTCGATGGTTTTCATGGCTTGCGTTTCGAACTTCGCATTCGTATCGAATTTGCTTGAATAACACAGTGTTCTAATCGGTTGCTTGTGCGATTTCAGGTGATCGCGTAGGCAACGTCTAGCGCGGCCAACCAGTTTCTCGCCTCAAGTAAATACTAAGGTGAGTGGCTGACCTCTTTCGTCTCGACCCTCTATTTCAAAAATGAGAACTCGGGTAATGATATCGAATTGGAATGATTCACTCGAAAAATATACCTTGTTAACTTATCACGGTCATGGAAAACTTGTCGACAAGGGCGATGGTTTCTTCGAGCGGCAACCCGGGGCCACGGGACCGACTCGGCCTAGGAAAAAACAAGTTATAGCCGAGCTGGGTAATAGGCAATCGGTAGTACGGGGACTTGCATCGGAGCTCGCTACTTGCGTTGCAAGGGTCCCGTTTACCAGGCTATATCCAGGATGGCTAGTTAATGCCAATGACCTCCACATCAAACACTTGATATAAATTGTTATCAACTAACAGGGAAGGTGATGGTAAGTTTTATGTTGCACGGCGCGCTCTGTCGAGGAAAATTCTGGTGTAACTTACTTGGTTTATGTTTCGTCAAAATGCTTCGTATGAAAATATCTATGATGGCTAGAAAGATCACTAAAAGCAAGTCGTATAGTTTTTATCTAAATTCTTGAACCAAATTAGAGCCTGAAAATTAATTAGCCACTCGCCAGTACATGTTGATTGTACTGATCCTCGCTCTCTCTACAGGTACGATAAATCGGGAGGAGCGTGCCGCGTGAAGGGAGGCAACGCTCGTTTGTTTTGAAGCTTCGTCCGTGCAATCGAAGCTTAGATCCATTCCCTTTTGAAGACTCCGCTGTTGAAGATCAGAAGACAGATGGAGCGACTTCCCACCATCCCAGGTGGTTTTGTAATGCTGGTTGTATAATTAATGGATGAAATGTATGAAATGGCTATCTCATCGACGTGCATTTTGTAATGGAGTCAGTTTGTAAAAAGCCCGCACGGCGCCCTTGTATCGAGTCTGTAAAATAATGTTCATTATCAATAAAGCTTAAATTTCCTTCTTTATAATGTGTGTTCAATTTACTATGCGCATTCTCTTGTTGTTGTGTTTCAGATAACCTTATGACTATGCCTTGTGCGAGCGCAATTTAGGTTCGCACGGCATCACGTCCGGGGGACGACTATCGATTCTACGGAATCGGGACGTGACAGTGCTTCTCTTCTCTCTCAAACTCTGTGAAAACACGGAAGGAATTGTGCTAAAAAACACTTATGCCTTATATGAATTCTGAACTTCTCTTCCTGAGAGAGAGAGCAGAGAAGCTTATATAGCCTCGCTCTGTAACCGCCCAATTAGCAACATGTTCGAAATGTAGGAAGAAACCGTCCCGAAAATGCTGTAACTGCTCAATCGTGCACAAACACGATCTGAGCCAAAGGGCGCACAGCGCGCGTCATATGCGCCACTTGCGCAACGCACGCACAGCCGCTCCACCGTGCACTAGCGCACTGCGCACACCGCACCAACCTAGCACCGCCAACGGCTCACGCATTAAGCCGACGTGCTAAATGCAAAGTGCGCCAACAAAACGCCACATCACACGTCATGATCCCATAAGCCCGAGTCCGAGTCGCTAAGCCCCAATGGGACTTAGCTCCAATGGAATAAATTCTAAGAGCAAAAAGCATGAATGCTTCATTGTTGATTTGACATTGTTTCCCACTAGAAAAATACCCCCACATGGCACACCCATGTGCACCTCCACACCACTTGTACATCTCTAAACAAGCATAGCTTATATATAGAGATACACTTCCTTTGGCCTAGCCGACGTGGGACTAAAATTTTCAATACAAAGGCCAAAAACCCAACAAACTTTACTTCCATAGAGGATAACTTGTCACCCACACCCTATAATCGAGGTTGAATTTAACTTGCAATTCATTTATGTACAACGTCATCAGTATATGTCAGGCGAGTGAGCTGGGCTGGCCACTCAAGGTTTCTGGGTAGCTGTCCTGCCCCAGTTCAGCTTCCTCCCCTTCCATTTTCTTCGGTTCCAAGGATGCAGCAGTCAACGGCCTAGGAGAAAAAACGCCAGCAGTCTTCCCGTTTTGTTTTTCCTTATCCTTTTGAGATTATATATGGTTGCTCCATGGGCGTATGAGATGGAACTGTACGACTCAATCCCACCAACAGTTCTAAGTTTGTGGCAGGCCTGGCCCTTGTTAATAGTCCCTTTAGCACAGAAATGTGGCACAAGCTGACAGGGCTGACATAAGGTTGACAGCCAATCAAAAATGTGTTAAAAATTTACTTGGGCCCTTGTTAATAGTCCCTTTAGCACAGAAATGTGGCACAAACTGACAGGGCTGACAAGGTTGACAGCCAATCAAAAATGTGTTAAAAAATTACTTGGGCCCTTCACAATTTATCAAAATTCAGAATTATAATAATTATAATGAAGTTGACAGCCAAATCCATTTGATCAGAAAATGGGGTTAATTGTGATGGGATTAATGATTATGGTAATGACAAGGATGGTGATGAACTGAGATTACAGATAATACAATTAAACTAGACGTCAGTATCTTTATTTGTACTTCCGAATATCAACCGCATTTTAAACAGCACAGCATATCACACTTACACAGCAAATTCTCTATTCTACACAAAAGCACACATACACCACCTGCAAAATAGCAAAAGACAGGATCCATGATCGTCTTTTGCTACCCTGAAAGACAATAAGCTTTCTTAAAACACAATGGTTATACAGTAGACAATTACAATTGTACCTTGCTGCCAATGTTCATTTGACCACCGAGCTCTCAACTTCAATCTTAATGAATTCGTCTTCGACTTGATGGATCAATTTTGAGCGTGTACAAATGGAGAAGGAATCCATATAGGTTGTCTTCTCCAAGCTAAAGAAAATGCTGGTACACGTTATCAATTGGTACTAGAATATAACATGACAATTAATGAATGGATTAACAGAGAAACCTGAAGTTCGTCACTTAAAAACATCCATTAGGAGGATCACTCGTCATCGTCTTCCTCTTTATTGTTAGTGTGTATCTTCTGAGCACGATACATCTCAGCAACCTGAAGTTCATCAACATGACTTTTAATGATGACAAATAATAAAATATCATGTTTATAACGCTACAACTTTACCTGCTCAGAGGTTGTTGCTTGATCTGGGTTTTTGTCATCACGGATTCGTTGCAAACGAGGAAATCGAAGAGAAATACCCTTATAAAGATAAAAAATATATATATATAAGCACCACAATCGTCATTTCGTAATTTGCTATAGTGCAATGATAACCACGAGTAAATAGTACTTTTTCTTTCATTAAAGGTTTTTTCTTATTACCTTATTTGGATCTACTATACCACTAGCAGCACGATGAACAGGACTTATGCTTAAATCAGCCGCTTTTACCTCCCAAACCTGTCATCACACATAAGCACTCTAACATTAACTTTAAAAACACTAGCCCAGAATTCAGAAAATTTACAACAGTACTACAAAAAAATACCTAAAGACTAAAAGAGCTAATGAGGATATTTGTGCTTGTACAAAATTAGCAGCACTTAATTCTTCTATCATTGTCGATCTTCAGCACAACTCTGAATCATACAATTGAATCATTGTGTTGACAATATTGTTTCATTCTTCTATCCTTTGTCGTTCAATTGTCTCTAGGAAAAAGACTCCCAATGTCAACACTTCAAACTGTGGTTACAACCTTGTAGGAATCAAATCTTGTATTCCTACATGATAATTTTTGGACTTATATTCATTGGTGCGATGTCTCATGTTATTTCAGTGGTAATTGAAACTCTGAGAGAACTTAATTTATTGATGTGGATAAAAACATAAGTAGCCTTGGTACAATGACAAGAGCAAGTCATGACATCCTCCTTTAGCACAGACAATGTGGGACTAAATTGAGGTAATACAATAATGGTTAACTGACGCACTCCCGTTAACTGAGACTCCCCGTAAGCTGGAGCATGGATATCAATCTTTTCCAACTTGAATAACAGTCAAAGAAAGGAAGGTTACTGAAGTGGTTTGGTGAGAATATATGTCGTTTGAACTAAAGAAGACGTGTTGTACGACAACTTTATCATACGTAACTTTCTCTCAAATAAAGTGACATCTATCTTGATGTACTTAGTCCTTTTATAAAAGACTATTCTCAACAATATGGATCGCAGCCTTGTTGTCACGTTAGAGAATAGTTCGAGAAGAAAGATAAACTCTAAGATACGTAAGGAATGAGTTAAGCCAAATCAACTCAAAGACAACGTGTGTCATGGATCTATATTCGGCTTCAATAAAAGAACAATCAGCTACATTTTGTTTCTTACTCCTCCATGTAACCAGATTATCTTCCAGGAAGACGAGGTAATCGTTGATAAAGCGATGATCATCAATTGATCAAACAAAATCAGTATCTACAAAGACTGTGAGCGATAGTATAGAAGGTATGTAAAGAAGGACACATTCAGAAGTTCCCTTTTGTGTAGATGAAAGATGAAACTCTCCCGAGGACTTTTCATTTATTTAAGTAAATAAAACGAGAAATCCTTCGTTAATTTATTAGAGCAAGTCATGGCGTCCTCCTTTAAGATAGGCATTATGGGACTAAAGTGTGGTATACAATAATAGTTAACTGACATCCCCACAAACTACTGGAGCATATATATATATCAATCATTTCCAACTTGGATAACAGCCGAGCTAACAAAGGTCGAGGTAGTAATTTGGTAAGAATATATGTCAGCTGAGCTAAAGAAGACGTATTGTAGGAAACTTTCTTTTGTCACTCTCAATTGAATAAAGTAATAGCATATCTCGATGTGCTTAGTACTTTCATGAAAGACTGCATTCTCAGCAATATGGATCGTAGTTTGGTTGTCATTGAAGAAAACAGCTGAAAATAGGGGGCGACTCCAAGATATGTAAGAAGTGAGTTTAGTCAAATCAACTCAAAAACAGCGTGTGTCATGAATCTATATTCGGCCTCAGCAGAAGAACGAGCAATTACATTTTGCTTCTTACTCCATGTAACCAAATGGTCTCCCAAGAAGACAATGTAATTGCTAATAAAGTGACGTTCATCAACTGATTCAGCAAAGTCGGCATTTAAACTACAGTGTAAAAGGTCTACAGTGAAGGCCACGGCCAAGAGTTCCCTTTATATAATATAGAATAATTTCAACAGTCGGAAGATGGGGTGTCAAATGATTCTGCATATACTGACTTACCAGACTCATAGCGTAGGCAATGTATGAACAAGTGACAGTAAGATAAATTAGCTTCTCACATGGTCATCTATAATGTCCTAGGTAAGATAAAGATCTATTAAAGAGCTTAACCTGAATAGTTTAACCGTGGAATCCATAGGTGTGTTTGATTGTCCGCAACATAGAAATAATGTCTAAGATAGAAGCTGCAATGCATATTTGTGTTGAGAAAGCTATAATTGTCTAAAACTCCCTCATACCTCAATACAAAGAAAGTACCTCAATTGTCCACGGTCTTTTATATGAAAATAAGAGGCTAGATGTTCTTTCACCTTGAAAATACCAGCAAAATCATCTCTAGTGGTGATTATGTCATCCACATAAACAAGTAAAATTATTATGCCCTAAGACTACCAATGTGTAAATAAGGACGTATCTAAGTTGCTGCGAACAAACCCAATCAATGGCTAGACTGTTGAATTTGTCAAACTACACACGCAGTGATTGCTTCAGGAGACGGACCATAGACTCCGTAATCGCTCAAAGAGTGGAGGCTCCTGTATAAAAAATAAAAATAGTCGTTGAGGAACACATTCTTTACGTCTAACAGATGAAAAGGCCAATTCCTAGAATTACGAAAGATAGAAGAACTCGGACAGGGCTAGAAGGCGACAATAGCAATAAGCCAAGAAGGATCTATTTAGGAGTTCAGACCCTCGATGAGAGGCAAATCGGCAAGAATCGAATTTTTTAAGGAATGTATCGAACTTAGCAACGGGTGAAAAAGTCTCAACATAATCCAACCCATATTGCTTGATAAAGCCCTTAGCCACTAAACTGCCTTTGAGTCGATCCGATTTTGTTTAACAATAAATATCCACTTACATATGACCACCTTTTTATCTGAAAACAAGGGTACCAAAGTCCAATTCTAACAAGAGGGCAATGTATCAAGTTCCTCAACCATAACATGCCAACCTCGATATTGCTACCAGAACAGAGGAAAGAAGAGTGGTAGTAGCCAAAGAAGAAACAAATGTACGATAAGATGGAGTCAAACGGTGATAAAAAAATGAAGTTAAAAATAGGATCGATAGTAGTACAAGAGCGTTTATCCTCGCAAAGAGCTAGAGGAAGAGAGAGACCTTCTAAGTCAGCGAAGGTGAACGAATAAGAATAGAAGGTTGCATTGTAGTACGTGCAAAGGAATCATCAGTTATGTTCGAAGAAATAGCAGCAGGTAGAGGAATGATATTGTCTCGACGCCTATATACCTAGGGAATGGAACTCAAAGACCCAGACCTAAAAAAGATAAAAGAAATAGGTATATTAAGTTCAGAGGAAGAAATAAGAGGAACACAAATTGTGAGCAATGGAGATGTAGACGGTGTACCGGAAGCAAAATAGGCTTGATCCTCGAGAAAAAATAACATTAAAGGAGATGACCATCTTCGAAGTAGCGGAATCAAAACAAACATACCATTTATATGTCTGAGAGTAGTCAATAAATATCCTACGAGTAGCTTACGGATCAAGTTTATCCACCCGAGGTCCAAAATTATGAGTATAACAAAGACAAACAAAAAAACCATTGGAGCAACTGGAAAAGGTTTACCATGCAGAAAGATAGATAGAAAAAGGTAATTTATTCTTAAAGACACGAGAAGGCATGCAGTTTATATAAAAACAAGCAACTAAGATGCAAAATTCTGTAATTTCTTGGAAACATTTATATGAAAAAGGAGAAAGTGAGAGCTACCCCAAGAAGGTGTATATTCTTATGTATGCAATACCATTCAGCTAAGCAATATACGAATAGAAGTCTAATGAAGTATGCCATAAGTCTGACATAATGCTTTAAACTCTATGCTCACGTACTCCTTAGCATTATCAGAACGAAGAACCTTGATGAAAACATCAAAATGATTAAAAATTGCAGTCACAAAGATCTAAAAAACTTACAAAAGACCAAACCTAGAAAGAAAAAGATACAACCATGTCATGTGTGAGTTGTGTGAGTGATCATCATTAAAAGTGACAATATTTATAGCCATACACACTCGGTAACTTAAAGGGATCTCAAATATCACTATGAACCAAAGCAAAAAAGTGAATCATGTCGTTTATGAACTACATGAAAACTGGAGATGCTGCATCCCAAGAATTGATGACTCACAACCAAATTTAGATAATGATAAATTATGTAACATAGTACGTAAGGAGTAATGGAGGATGCCCAAGTCTTCTATGCCGCTGAATAGAAGGAGCAACAACTGACGTACTGGACAGATAACCTACGTAGTAAATGTCATTATGTCCATGTCCCCATAAATTTATTGCTTCGTCAAAAGGTCTTGTATTACAAAGTAAGATGGATTTACTATAGAACCATCTGTAAGATGACAAATAAATAATAAATTATGATGCAGTTATTGAACAATGAGATTATTTTTCAAACATAAAGACAAAGTAAACGATAAATCAACATAACCACAAACATGAGCAATAGTACAGTCAACCATAGAAATGAACTAGTTAGGGCTAGAAGCAAAAATTGAGGGCCCGTCTTAAGACAGATCTAGGAACAAGAGATGGTTCGAGGTGCCTGATTCAAATGCCCATGAATAAGAATAAGAAAGGAAAGAGATACCTGATAGAGCAGAAAGATTGACATGAGCGACGAAGGAGTGGAGTCAAGGCAACTGGCCTTATTCGTCCTTAAAAAAAGGATTTGGCCACTAGGTGGTGAAGGTGGACGAGAAGTAGGTGTAGATGCTTGTTTGAAAGTAGGTGTATCACCAGGAAAGTGTTGTAATGACGTATGACGAGGCACAAGATACCCTTGACGCCAAAGGCACATGCCGCGATGTGCGTCTCGTTGAAAATTGAAATGAGGCACAAATTTTCTATTTCTTACAATAATCTTGAAAACAGTCTAAATTACACATATATATACACACACACACACACAAATATATATATATATATATATATATATATATATACACACACACACACACACAGAGAGTACATAGCAATGTAAACCAAAAATCATATATTAGTGACATATAATACCAGTAAGAATAATGTAGAGTACAAACTATAGAACATATATAAAGGACAACACTACTTAAAAGAAATCACAAATTAAAGCAATATATTTAAAGCATGAAAGAAACCACATTTCAAAGGAATCAAAGCACAATTTATCAAAACGAGAAAATGACATAAACCGATAAAATAAAGGAAAGAGCTATATTTATGTCTTATGACTCCCACAACAAACTTTGCAAACCATCGAAATAAAATTTACTAACTACTAGAGTACTACACTAGCAAGTAATAAATAGTCTACTACTCATCATCAAACAAAACTTCTTTATTATCATCAGATGAAAGAAGGACAGAGGAAGGCAGACGTGGAAGACAACCTATACATCCGACAGTGCTGGTGGCAGTGCAATCTGATAAGCTACTGGGATGACTCGCTTGAGTATCTCGAAGGGACCCACAAATCATGACTCAACTTGCCTTTAGCTCCGAACCTGGTGACTCTTCGTTTGGACGTTACCTTCATAAACACGTGATCGCCTTCCAGGAATTCAAGGAGTCGTCGATGGGTGATGGCGTAGATTTTATGTCGACTCTGTACAATCTTTAGTCTTTTCTGAATGAGCCTGACCTTTTGCACGGTCTGTTCCACCAGTTCTGGGCCAAGAATCTGCCGCTCTCCTACTTCATCCCAGCAAATGGATGATTTGCACTTACGCCCATACAAGGCTTCGTACGGCGTCATCTGGATGCTGGACTGGTAGCTATTGTTGTATGCAAACTCCGCTAGCGGTAGATGAACGTCCCAACATGACTTCAAGTCAATTGCTCAGAGCCGTTGCATGTCTTCGAGAATTTGATTCACACGCACCGTTTGGCCGTCGGTCTAAGGATGGTAAGCAGTGCTAATTTAACAGTCCCCATAGCCGATTGAAGACTACTCCAGAAGCGCGACAGAAATTGCCCATCCCGATATAAGACGATGGATACTGGCACTCTGTACAGTCGCACAATCTCGTCAAGGTAAATCTGGGCCAGGCGATCGACGCTCCAAGTAACTTTGATGGCAATGAAATGCGCTGACTTGGTTAGTCGATCGACGATGACCCAGACATCGTCGTTCCCTCGTGGCGTCTTCGTCAACCCAACAATAAAGTCCACGGAGATGTGCTCCCACTTCCACTCTGGAATGGCAAGGTTTTGCATCTCCCCGCCTGGCCTCTGCGCATTGCCGTAGCATGTCTTCAAGAATTTGATTCGCACGCACCGTTTGGCCGTCGGTCTGAGGATGGTATGCAATGCTAATTTAACTTAGTCCCCATAGCCGATTGAAGGCTACTCCAGAAGCGCGACAGAAATCGCCCATTCCGATATAAGACGGTAGATACTGGCACTCCGTGCAGTCGCACAATCTCGTCAAGGTAAATCTGGGTCAGGCGATCGACGTTCCAAGTAACTTTGATGGCAATGAAATGCGCTGACTTGGTTAGTCGATCTACGATGACCCAGGCAGCGTCGTTCCCCCGTAACGTCTTCGTCAACCTAACAATAAAGTCCATGCAGATGTGCTCCCACTTCCACTCTGAAATGACAAGGTTTTGCATCTCTCCGCCTGGTCTCTGGTACTCAGCTTTCACTTGTTGACAGGTCATTCATCGTGACACGAAGAGTGCCACATCTCTCTTCATCTTGTGCCACCAGAATGTTGTACAAGGTCCTTGTACATCTTGGTGCCGTCTGGATGCAAGGAATATTTCGCATAGTGCGCCTCCGACAATATCTCCTTTCGCAGTTCCGAGTCATCCGGAATGCATAGCCTACCTTTCAATCGTAGCACGCCGATCTCATCTTCCACAAAGTCGGTCGTCCAACCCGTTGAAATTAGTTTTGCATCTTCTTCAGGTACGGATCGTCCTTCTGAGTGGTCTTGATCTTTTTTTCGCAGGCTCGGCTCTAACTGTATTTGCGCCAACTACACTCCCCTGAATCGAACCCGGAGGCCGATGCTCATCTCCTCTAGGTCCTGTAGTAGCCTGCTGTTGATGGATAGCAACGCAATGCATTTTCGACTCAGTACGTCTGTCAAAACATTTCCTTTGCCCGACGTATAGTCAATCGTCAAGTCAAAGTCCTTGATTAGTTCTAGCCAACACCTTTTTTGTAAGTTCAGCTCCTCAGTGAAGAGATACTTGAGATTTTTGTGATCGGTAAAAATGTTATACGCCTCGCCATAAAGGTAGCGTCGCCACAATTTCAACGCGAACACAATTGCCGCTAACTCTAAGTCATGCGTGGGAGAGTTTTTCTCGTGTGGCTTCAATTGTCTTAAGGCGAAGGATATCCTATTGTCTCGTTGCATGAGCACACACATCCCAAGCCCTGGCCTGAAGCATCGCTAAAGATTTGAAAACCCTCTACCCCATCTGGAAGTGCAAGTATAGGGGCCAAAACGAGCTGCTGCTTCACCTTATGGAAGGAAGCTTCACAGTCGTCTTACCACACATACGCAACTCTCTTTTGAGTGAAGTTTGTCAAGGGCGATGCAAAATTCGCGAAGTCCTTCACTAATCGTCTGTAGTATCCCGTCAAGCCAAGAAAGCTTCGAATCTCACAGCTGACGCATGTCGCTTCCAATTAACAACGGCTTCGACTTTTCTCGGATCAACTGCAATGCCTTCTGTAGAAATGATGTGCCCAAGGAATGAAACGCTGCTCAGCCAGAACTCGCACTTGCTCGGCTTTGCATACAACTGATTATCTCAAAGAGTCTGGAGTACGATCCGCAGATGCTCTGCGTGTTGCACCTTGTCCTTCGAGTAGACGAGAATGCCGTCGATGAAAACTACTACGAACTTGTCGATGAAGGGTTGAAACACCCAATTCATTAAATCCATGAAGGCAGCGGGAGCATTTGTTAGGCCGAACGGCATTACCAGGAATTCATAATGGCCGTATCGAGTGCGGAAGGCCGACTTCGACACGTCGTATGGCTTGATCTTGAGTTGATGGTAACCCGAGCGAAGATCAATCTTTAAAAACACCGAGGCACCTTGTAGCTGATCGAACAAGCCGTCTATGCGGGGCAGTAAATATTTGTTCCGGACGGTGGCTTTGTTCAGCTCTCGGTAGTTAACACACAGACGCATCGACCCATCTTTCCTCTTTACGAACAGTAAAGATACTCCGCATGGCAAAACACTAGGCCGAATGAATCCTTTGTCGAGCAACTATTGCAACTGGATCTTGAGTTCCTTCAGCTCTACAAGGGCCGTTTTGTACGGAGCCTTGAAAATCAGTCGGATGTCAGGAAAGGTATCGATGACGAATTTGATTTCTCGATCGGGTGGCATACCGGGTAACTTGTCAGGGAACTCTGCCACTACGTCAGTTTGACCCACGTTAGCAACATCATGTCCCATGTCGCGAACGGACGCCAAGTATCGTTGACAGCCGAAATGCAGCATCCTCCGAGCAGAAATTGTCGAAATCACCATGCACAACGTCGACGCTTCACCACACGAGTAGCAAAATTCGATCTCTCCAAGTAGACAGAAGGTGACCCTCTTTCCTGCGCAGTCAATTGCGACATTGCAAGCGCCGAGCCAATCCATTTCCAGTATAATGTTGTAGTCCTTAATATCTATAACTACGCATTAAGATATACAATTTTACCTCCGATACAAATGATTCGGTCTCTGCAGCCTAAGTTTGCAAGTAGTTGCGTGTCCGACGGTATGCTAATATTAAGGTTAAGGCCTAGCGGGCTTACAAAAAATTTGTCTTCCACAACAAAATCTGCCGAAATAAAACTATGTTTGGCGCCAGAATTAAACAGTACACATACAGGCTTATTATTGAAAAATTGTATACTTGTCACGACTGTATCTAAGACAAACACCTCGTCTCGAGTCATGGCATAGACGCGTCCCTAGGCATTGGGGCGACGGTCTTGGCCATTTTGATGTGCTGGCTGGGGAGCTCGAGGTGTCGGACCTCGATTCTGATAATTTGGTTGCGGCGGGGCGTCTTGATTTCGCTTTCAGGCAAAACAATCTTTAACAATGTGTCCCTTTTTCCCGCAAAAGTAGCCGTCTATGTTCACGGTAATGACATTCGCTGGCATGGTGTCCAGTATAGTTGTATTTGGTGCAACAAGGTCTTGGGTTTTGCCCATGGTAGTCGCCATTGTTTGGACGCTTTGGAGCGTTGTTGCCTCCAGCATAGCTAGGGCATTTGTGATTGGAGTAATACAAACGCTGGGAGCGGTTAGAGGATACTAGCGCTCAAGGCAGCAAGCGTGATTCAGAGACTCGCACATGGTCTTGTATTCCGACACCGACACGTGGGCATAGATAGAGGGCCGCAAACCAACTTCGAATCTTCGAATGTGAATCTCCTCTGTAAGCAGAAACGCATCAGCAAATTTTGACAATTTGTTGAACTCTGCCACATACTGTTGCAATGTCCTATTCCCTTGCGTCAACTGCATGAATTCATTCTCCTTCTCTTGACGAACTGAGGAAAGGTACTCGACTTCGAAGGCTTTGCGGAACGTGGCCCAAGAGATCAGCACATAGTTGTCGCGTCGGATCGCTCGTTTGTGCACAACCCACCAGTCGTGCGCGTTCAACCATAGTTGAAGTTGTGTGCATGCGACTTACTTGGATTCTTTAATGCCGAGGAGCTCGAAGTGGGGGGCTGTGCACAAACGAGCGATCCGACGCGACAACTATGTGCCGATCTCTTGGGCCACGTTCCGCAAAGCCTTCGAAGTCGAGTACCTTTCCTCAGTTGTTCGTCAAGAGAAGGTGAATGAATTCATGCAGTTGACGCAAGGCTATTCCAACCAGTCGATCGCCATAGAAGGGCCTTCGGCACCGCTGAAGGATGTGCAGCACGCTTTCTTGAATTCTGACACCTCAAAGTTGTAGCTTTTGGATGCTGCAGGTTGGGCCACGGGCTCCTCCGGATCGACTTCGATGGGTCGAGCCGTAGGTTCGACGGCAACATGTGTCGCGACAGAGTTGCTATTTGCCACAACTGTCTGGTCTGTTGAAGTGTATCAAGCTGCTTCTGCTGCACCTTGAATTGAGCCTCTAACATGGCTTCAAATTGGGCCTATCGTGCCTCTGTTTGTCGATGCTGGTTTTCGGTCTGTTTCTGATGCGCCTCCATCATGCACAGCATCCTTTCCATAGCGTTGGCAGAAGGTTCGGCCCTCGAACTACTTGAGCCACTTGAAGCGCGCGCCTCGTTCTCGACCGCAACTTCTGAAAAATAGAAGGTAACTCATATTAGTCTCAGAAAATATTACGGACTCATTGTATGAAACTCATCTCATCGACACAAGGTCAAAGGTTCGAGACTCAGGACGAAAGGCCAAGGACGTAAAGCTGTGCTCTGATACCATTATGTCACGCCCCGATTTCGAAGAATCCATAGTCGTCCCTCGGGCATGATACAGTGCAAACCTAAGTTGTACTTGCACAAGGCATAGTCATAAGGTTATCCGAAACACATCTAATAGAGTACGCAGAGAAATTGAACACATATTTGAAACGGAAGGAACTTTTCTTTTCATTGATAATAAACATTATTTACAAGACTATTACAATGATTGTCGCGCGGACTTACAACTTGAGTCGATTACAAAATGAACGCTGATGAGAAAGTCGTTCCATACATTACATCCCCTTTTATACAACCAAAACACCGTAAAACACCTACTATAGGGTGGAGTCGAGCCATCTTCTTTTGGACTGAATTGTAGAGCTTTTAAAAGGATTTGAAACAAACCTTCGACACACGGACGAGGCTTCAGAACACACTACCCTCGCCTTCAGCTAAAAGGCACTTTCTTCTTAATTCGGAGCACCTGTAGAGAGCGAGGATCAGTACATTGTTGTGTATTGGTGTGTGAATAATTAAATTTCACGCTCTCATTTGGTTCAAGAAGTTATGTGAAACATGCTATATATATTCAGCGGTCTTTCTAGCCATTCTCGTGAATTTCAAGCAGGTATTTGATAGGCATAAAACATAATTACGCTAGAATTTACCCACGACAGAGTGTGCCGTGCAATTTGAAGCTTACCATGTTCTTCCCTATCAATTGCTTACATTTACTAGCATAGTGTGTGCGATTTGTATATGTGAAGGTCACTGGCATCACAAGCCATCTTGGACTATAGCTGGGTTTAGACGGCGCCCCTTTCACCGCGAGTAACGAGCTCCGTTGAAAGTTCGCCGAATAACAATATTTTTTCCTTTATCTAGCACAGCTATCTTTTGCTTCCTCCAAGGCGAAATCAATCCAGTGTCCCGGGGTATCGTTCGAGGAAGTCGTTCCCTGTGCACAAGTTGACCGTGACCGTGCAAGGCTAGACTAGTTATTCAAGCATAATCTTTAATTCGTGAGCAACTTAACTATTTTCATCGTTGTTTTGCCGTATTGTGGCAATAGTTATTCAGTGACTCAAACTTTAATTATCGCAGTTATATAACATGCATAACATATTAAGCATGTAGTAGTTTATGATATGACATTTCTATAGCAGATGTACATAAGAAATCATGTAGCCGTTTCATGGCATAACAGTTCTATAGCGAGCGTGAGAAATCGTGCAACAGTTCATTGAAATTAAGCTTTCGTGTCCCTTGCATATTCAACTAACATTCTATCGATTGATTGGAGAATAAGAGGGCCAAAGAGGGAGAAGGGTCCAGCCACTCACCTTGATTGTTTGAGGGGAGAGGAAAGGTCTTGTTGCGCTAGACGGCGCTTACGCGATCACCAGAAATCGCACAAGCAACGCATCAACACTCTACCCTTCTATTCCGAGTTCGATATGAAATGCGAAGTTCGAAAATGCAAACAATGAAATCCATCGAAAACATTCACGAAAACGCATTCAGAAAACTAAAGCCAAAGACACAAGTGCGGCATAAAAAGCAGAGCAACGGGAGGTCTCTCCCGACTCAACCGCACAGTCCATCCTTGAGGCGCAACCCGCTGAATATGGGACTTAATTCCGAAGAAGTCATTCCATAACGAGAAAAGTAACTTAACCGATCCCGGCCAATTGATAGCGACAGTGTTTCTTAACTGCGTTCCTCGCGTCGCAACGAGAAACAGGTCACGGCATTGGGACGGGATACTACAACTTCCAGAAGGGAGGAGCGAGGGCGGCCCCGCCAGCATTGAGGAGATCGAGGCCAAGCTCAAGGAAGCCAATCTACGTAGATAGGTTTGTGCTTTCTTGCAAAAAGCTCCAATCGTTTTGAGTTTTAAGTGATAAAATTACATTTTTGGGGTATTTTTGTAGAGAGATTGAAATTTTTTTGGTAATTTATGTGAGGGTTTTGTTATGATACAATGCTTGTCAGTCGACCAGGTGTCCGACTTACCAATTTTTCGGCCGATTTTGGAGATTTCTGAATTTTGTCTGATTTTCCCCAAATCCTAGGCAGTCATGGACGACTAGCGACTAGGCGCCGACTAGTCGGCCTACTAGTCCGATTTTGACAACACTAATATTCATGTTTTTCAATTTGATATCCTAAACTTTAAGATCATACCAATTACTATCCCTAAATATTGAAATTGTCAAGTCAATATCTTATGTCTTCACATGTTAATTTTTCGTTTCAACAAAAATAAATAATAATCTTTTGACCAAATAACCCTCATCCTCCTCCATGGGGATATTTATCACGAATTAGGGGGGACTTTTGTCATTTCGGATTTTTCGTTAACATTGTTAGGACATTAAGTTGTACAATTATAGTTGAGGTATTAAGTTGTCTAATATTAATATTAATATGGTATCAAGTTGAAAAACTTGAATAGTTGAGAGTATCAAATTGAAATTTAGCCCTCATTTTAATACGAGAGATATATTCCGTGACAGGACGATTGCCTTGGGTCAGTTTCTGCCATTGGTCCAAGGGCCTTTGTCGGTAGGAAGTTGGCAAGTACTTCTCTTTCATCTCATCCCATGTAAGAATGTGTTCTTGCCTTCTTTGTACCAACAATCGCTCAACACTTTGCCAATGCAACTTAGCTTGTCCAACAAGCTTCATTGTGGCAAATCGGACTTTCCTAGCCTCAAACATATCATACCACCGAAAATAGTGGTCCATGTCTGTCATCTAATCGATAAAAACTTTTGGGTCCAGCTGACCGTCAAAAGTTGGCGCTTTTATCTTAACGTTTCTCATTATTCTCTCGTCTCGTAAATCCTGATGAGGTCTCGGGGGTGGTATATAGTCATGATATCTGACGGTAATCAAGACCTCTAGGTCTATCCCTATCCAAATTATCGTGTCGTTGTCTATAGTCTTGATGTCCAACTGGATCATCCCTACGATGATCCAAACACGTATGTCTGTCTCTATCCACCTCTCGATGGTCACTATGATGGAAACTCTCATCCAACAGGTCAGGAGTTCTATGATGTTTGCGTTCTAGCCTTTCAAGTCAGTTTCTAGTATCTTCATTATATGTTCTTAGCGCAATGACATCTTTTTTCATGTTAATTAGGCGATTTAGAATTTCTTGCAATATTTGATCTTGTTCAGGGGCCATATCAGGAGTGGGTTGGTATTGCCTACCGCTACGGGTACACATGCAATGTGATATGGGTCCTAACAAAATTCTGCAACAAATTGAAGGAATCTAATGTAAACGAAACCTAAAATATGCTCTGGTACCAAAATTGATGCAGAATAGATGGGAATTAAGAATCAGCAAATAACTTGAATTAAAATAAGCTCGTTTAAATCTCTACTAATTGCCAAATAGTTTCTAGGTCGCCAAAATTAATAATTATATTAGGCAAGAGATAATAGCTAGCATGCAACCTTAGATTTTATAGGGAATTGAATCAAGCTACCACGAAATCAAGATAGTTTTCTATTTAATAAATAGACTGATAACTAGAAATCCCATTTTCTTTGATTTTGTAGACGCACTCAAATTACAGGTGGATCAGCAGTTTATAGATAGTATATTGGATAATAGATACGGTAGTCATACTTGATTTAGAATGAGCAGGGAGACTGGAATCGGGATGTCGAAGGATTAACCGAAGGGGGGCCTGCTTCTTCACGATGCTGCTGCAGGCTACTGCTGCGGGATGTTGTTGTCGCTACTTCGCTGCTACGACTGCATCTGCTACTGCGTCTTCTGCTACTGCTGCTGTGACTGCATCTGCTACTGCTGCTACGTTTTCTGCTACTGCTGCTGCGCACCTGCTACTGTTGCTGGGTCTTCTCCTGCTGCTGTTGCAGCTGTGCCGTGGGTAGGAGGAAGGGGTGGGGACAGAGAGAAGTTTTAGGAGAGGGAGGAGGTCTAGAAATATAGAGAGTTTGGAGAGGAAAAGGGTCTTAGGCTATCACAGCCATTAGGGAAAGAGTAGTTTCATTCAAAAATCATACATTCATTCATTGCCTAGAAACATTCAGTACATCTCTCTCTCTCTCTCTCTCTCTCTCTCTCTCTCTCTATATATATATATATATATATATATATACACACACACACACATATATATATATATATATGTGTGTATATATATATATATATATATATATATATATATATATATATATATACTCTCTCTCTCTCTCTCTCTCTCTCTCTCTCTCTCTCTCTCTCTATATATATATATATATATATATATATATATAGAAAAAAAAAATATATATATATATATATATAGAGAGAGAGAGAATATATATATATATATATATATATATATATATATATATATATATATATATATATGTGTGTGTGTGTGTGTGCTACTCTTCAACAAAAACAGAAAAACAAAAAAACAAACAACTCCAACAACTCAACAACAAAGTCCTAAGGAATAGGTAAATAAAACAAAAACAAAAACTGAATTTATTTTTCTTTTTTCAAATGATGTCCTCATCAATTCTCCCGGGGTGAAAAAAAATTCGACTCTGACGAATGACTCCCATAGCTACTGTCATGATACTATGGATCAAATGCTAATCCATAATGAGACGTGTCGCGTCGTCCGTCGTTGGTAGGTCTTCGTAATTGGGGGCCTGAGGTCCTCATCAATTCTCCCAGGGTGGAAAGAATGCGGCTCTGGCGACCGACTCCAGTGGCTACTATCATAGTACTCCAGTAAATCTCTGGATCAAGCTGTTGCGGCTCCTCTCGTGTAATCCACGAGTCATCAGATTCCGATCGATCTGTCCATCGAATCAAGTAACGTTGACAACCACCATCTCCAGTAGAGATGATCTGATCATCCAATATTCTATCAATATGATCTGCTGATTAGGATCATGGGAATGAGGGTAGTGGTGGGGAACTCTCTGAAATAGGCTAAAGGATAGGCTCATTTGAATCCACGAGTGGATTTTCTGGACTGATTTGGGGACCTTTGTAAGCCATCAGATCATCAATATTAAATGTAGAACTGATCCCGAATCCAGGTGATAAGTCAATGACGTATGCATTCGGTCCAATTCTCTGCAAAATTCTAAATGGTCCTGCACTGTGAGCAAGTAATTTCTTAACGGATCATGGAGGAAACCGCTCCGATCTAATCCGAACCATAACATAATCACCAATTTTAAACTCAAAAAATTTTGTGTTTATCAGCAAAAGACTTATATTGAACATTACTTAATTCAATTTTTTTGCTGATGTTCTTATGTAAATTATGAACATGTTCGGCAAACGTAGATGCACAATCAAAAAACCTAGAATGCTTAGACATTGGAATGAGGTCTATGGGCCTAATTGGTTTGAACCCATGCACAACCTGAAATGGACTCATACCTATGGACCCATTAACTGAACAATTATATGCAAACTCGGCTCTAGATAAAATGAGATCCCAATTCATTATATTTTCCCCAACCAAGCAACGTAGAACATTCCCTAAACTCCTATTAATCACCTCAGTCTGTCCATCGGTCTGAGGATGATAAGCTGTGGAAAAGGTCAACTTTGTTCCCATCAATTGTCATAAGGTTTTCCAAAAATAGCTTTGAAACTTAACGTCCCTGTCAGAAACAATTGTTTTTGGTAACCCATACAATCTAACGACTTCATCGAAATAAATCCTAACAATTTTGGAAGCGTCTAACGTTTTAGAACAGGACAGGAAGTGGACCATCTTCGAAAAACAGTCTACTACCACAAAGATGGAATCGTGTTTCCTAAGAGTCTTCGGTAGACCTAGCACAAAATCCATACTCACATCTATCCATGGACGGCTAGGTACAAGAAGTGGAGTGTACAAACCTGTATTTTGTTTTTGTTGTTTAGCTAGTTGACAAGTATGACACTGACTGACGAGTTTCGCAACATCCCTTTTGACACTGGTCCAGTAAAATTGATCCTCAACGGCTTCTATAGTCTTATTTCGTTCAAAGTGACCGGACAAACCACCTGCATGTAATTCCCATGCCAAAAAATCCCTCAATGACATAAGTGGGATACATAGCTTGCTAAATCGAAATAAATAGCCATCCGTCAATAGAAAACCATCTATCTCGTGAGTCAACCCATCTCTTAAATCAGGGCACGACGCATACTCCTCTTTGACCTTTTCAAAGCCAACAACTTCAGCACTCATGTCAGACAGTACAGCTATACGTCGGCTAAGCGCATCCGCGGCTTTGTTCTCAACTCCCGTCTTATATTTTAACACGTAAGTATATTCTTGCAAGAACTCAACCCGCCTACCGTGTCTAGCGTTCAATTGCTTCTGAGAGTTAAGGTATCTCAAGGCCTCGTGATCAGAATAGATAACGAATTCATGCGGTAGTAAATAATATCGCCAATGACGACTGAATGACCTCATAAAACTCCTTATCGTAGGTGGAGTAGCGCTGCCTGGCCTCGTTCAATCTTTTGCTAAAGAAAGCTATTGGATGTCCCTCTTGGGCCAAGACCCCACATATGCCTATGCCAAACGCGTCACAAACAACCTCAAACACTTTCGAAAAATCAGGAAGGCGCATAACACGAGCCTCTATAATCTTTTTCTTAATGTCTTTGAATGCTCTGGCAGCGGTTGTTGACCACTCAAAAGTTTCCTTCTTTAAACAGTCGGGTTATAGGAGCCATAACGGTGCTAAATCCCCGTATAAACCGACGATAGAAAGTCGCTAGCCCGTAAAAACTCCTAACATCTCCAATGCTCCGGGCCCGGGCCACTCTACAATTATCTTTATCTTCTGGGGATCGGCAGAAATTCCCTCAGGAGACACGACAAACCCCCAAAAAAATACGCTCTTCCGTAAAGAATGCATATTTCTTGGGATTCGCATACAGGCTCTCTTTGTGCAACGTGGCACGCACTTGTCTCAAATATTTTACATGTTGGTCCCTAGATTGGATGTAGATAAGTATATCATCAAAATACACAACCAAGAATCTACCCATAAATGGCCTAAGCACTTGCGTCATTACTCTCATAAAGGTGCTAGGGGCGTTGATAGTCCAAAGGGCATGACCAACCACTCGTAAAGACCGTCTTGTCTTTAATGCGGTCCTCCATTCATCCCCTGGGCGAATATGAATCTGATGGTAGCCACTTTTGATATCAATCTTTGAAAAGATAGTGGCTCCCGACATCATATCTAATATATCGTCCAGCCTAGGAATCGAAAAACGGTATTTCACCGTTATTTTATTGATCGTGCGGCTATCTACGCACATCCTCCAGGCACCATCTTTTTTTTGAGTCAAAAGAGCAGGTACAGCGCAAGGGCTCATGCTCTCCCTGATAAACCCTCTACCTAATAACTCCCCAACTTGTCATCTTATCTGCATGCTCAGTGGGATTAAGTCGATAATGCGGCAGGTTATGTAGGATTGCTCCCGGAATAAGGTCAATAGCATGTTGGATGTCACGCATCGGTGGCAAACAGTTTGTGAGATCCTCGGAAAAAACATCCTTAAACTCCTTTAAGACAGGGATTGCTTCAGTTGGGACTTGCTCTCGGGAGTCATCCTGGACTTCCCTAGCAACCAAGGCCAACTACAGTAGTCCCTTTAGCAATCTCATCTTCTATTTCTTTAGGACATATAAGGGCAAGCCCTTTCTTCTTGTCGGAGGTTCCACTCTTCTCAATATTTGGAATAGGCTTTGGTTGGATAGGGTTGAGCCTAATCTTTTGACCCTTATACATGAAGGTGCAAGAGCTGGAACGACCATAGAGAGTGACATCTAAGTCGAATAGCCAATGTCTTCCTAAGATATGCCCCACTTCCATCTTAATCACATCGCACCATACCTTGTCCTTGTAGATAGCAAACTCTATAGGGACAAGACATCTCTCCTTAACACCGATGGATGACTCATCTACCCATCTAACGTTATACGGGTTAGGGTGGGGTTCGGTCTTAAGACCAGTCTTGGCTACCACGTTAGATAGAATAGCGTTAACGCAACTCCCACTATCCAAGATCACCTTACATTACATGATTAATTACCAATTCTAATAAAGGTGTGGATAATGGAGGTACGACGCCAATCGTCAGTGCCTCTATGCTGTGACAAGACATATTGAACAACACTAAGCCTAGGGTTTTCGCGCCCATTATTAACATTCCCAAGGGTCGAGAAACTCTTAATAAGACCCATATATCCATCGTCTTCAAGACGATCAACTTCGCACTCTCCTAGATATGGTTCATGTTCTACTACGTTGCCATCCTGGTCCTCGTCAGGTTGATCATCTACAAGGAGGGTGCGAATCGGACACTGATGTGCGTAATTACCATAACCATGACACCTATAACTCGGTACGAGGATTGGCCTTAGGAGCATCCCCAAGTAAACCCTTTTCATTGGGGTTTCTTGACGACGACGGTACATTAGGTTTTAGCTTGGGTTGTGACTGATTAAACCTAGGGTTCGACTCGTTGGGTCTGTTAGAGGTAGTCCATGAATCACGTTGCCTATGGAAAGAGGGTCTTTGAAATCGGTCAAGATCCTCAACCAATTGATAAGCATGCTCTAATGACGTCACCTCACGCAGAAACAACTCATGCTGTCATTTCGAAGTCCAGACCTAAACCTAGAAAGGGTCATTCCAACCTCCTCTGTCACTCCACATCGAATTAAATATTCGTTGAATTTGGAGATGTATTCCGTGACAGGACGATTGCCTTGGGTCAGTTTCTGCTATTGGTCCAAGAGCCTTTGTCGGTAGAAAGTTGGCAAGTACTTTTCTTTCAACTTCTCTTTCGTCTCATCCCATGTAAGAATGGGTTCTTGCCTTCTTTGTACCAACAATCGCTCAACACTTTGCCAATGCAACTTAGCTTGTCCAACAAACTTCATTGTGACAAACCGGACTTTCCTAACCACAGACATCATACCACCGAAAATAGTGG
Source organism: Iris pallida (assembly GCA_029216955.1). Taxonomy (NCBI): domain Eukaryota; kingdom Viridiplantae; phylum Streptophyta; class Magnoliopsida; order Asparagales; family Iridaceae; genus Iris; species Iris pallida. The sequence goes on from JANAVB010013200.1 coordinate 14,003,513, forward strand.
TCCATGTCTGTCATCCAGTCGATGAAAGCTTTTGGATCCAGCTGACCGTCAAAAGTTGGCGCTTCTATCTTAACGCTTCTCATTATTCTCTCGTCTCGTAAATCCTGATGAGATCTCGGGGGTGGCATATAGTCATGATATCTGACGGGGTTATTCTGATGGTGATCAAGGCCTCTAGGTCTATCCCTATCCAGATTATCGTGTCGTCTATAGTCTTGATGTCCAACTAGGTCATCCCTACGATGATCCAAACCCCTATGTCTGTCTTTATCCACCTCTCGATGGTCACTATGATGGGAACCCTCATCCAACAGGTCAGGAGTTCTATGATGTTCGTGTTCTAGTCTTTCAAGTCGGTTTCTAGTATCTTCATTATATGTTCTCAGTGCATTGACATCTTTTTCCATATTAATTAGGCGATTTAGAATTTATTGCAACATTTGATCTTGTTTAGGGGCCATATCAGGAGTGGGTTGGTATTGCCTACCGTTATGGGTACTCATGCAATGTGATATGGGTCCTAACAAAATTCTATATGATCTCAATACACAAATTGAAGGAATCTAATGCAAACGGAACATAAACCATGCTCTGATACCAAAATTGATGCGGAATAGATGTCAATTAAGAATCAGCAAATAACTTGAATTAAAATAAGATCGTTTAAGTCTCTACTAATTGCCAAATAGTTTCTAGGTCGCCAAAATTAATGGTTATATTAGGCAAGAGATAATAGCTAGCATGAAACCTTAAATTTTATAGGAAATTGAATCAAGCTACCACTAAATCAAGATAGTTCTCTATTTAATAAATAGATTGATAACTAGATATCCTATTTTCTTTGATTTTGTAGAAGCACTCAAATTACAGGTGGATCAACAGTTTATTGATAGTATATTAGATAATAGATGCGGTAGTCATACTTACCTGATTTAGAATGAGGAAGACTGGAATCGTGATGTCGAAGGATTACCCGAAGGGAGGGGGACTGCTGCTTCACGATGCTGCTGCAGGCTGCAGCTGCAAGGTGCTGCTGCGGGATGTTGTTGTCACTAATTCGCCGCTACTGTTACTGTTGCTGCGACTGCATCTACTACTGCGTCTTCTGCTACTGCTGCTGCAACTGCATCTGCTACTGCTGCTGCATTTTCTGCTACTGCTGCTGCAACTGCACTTGCTACTGCCGCTGGGTCTTCTCCTGCTGCTGTTGCAGCTGTGTCGTGGGTGGGAGGAAGGGGTGGGGACTGAGAGAAGTTTTAGGAGAGGAAGGAGGTCTAGAAAAATAGCGAGTTTGGAGAGGAAAAGGGTCTAGGCTATCACAGCCATTAGGGAAAGAGTAGTTTCATTCAAAAATCATTCATTCATTTGCCTAGAAACATTCAGCCCATCTATATATATATATATATATATATATATATATATAGGCTACTCTTCAACAAACAAACAAAAACAAACTAACTAACAACTCCAACAACTCAACAACAAAGTCCTAAGGAATAGGTAAATAAAACAAAAAAAGAAACTGAATTTGTTTTTCTTTTTTCAAATGATGTCCTCATCAGATATCCCCCACCCTTAGAATGAAAATGAAAGATAACAAAACTCATAAGCAGAATTACGCTCCATGAAATCTGGAACCTGTGCAGGTAACCATATATATAGCAGACTGGTGAGATTTAAATAAAATAAACAAAAATAGTTTTTTTTTTTTTTTTTTACCAATAATAGCCTTAATACAAGCAAAGGAGATGGTTTAATTTGAAAGAGCATCACAGAAAAAGCACTTGCTATCATCCAAGCATTGTTAATGTGCTCAAAGATACTAATAAGAAGCCTTTTGCATATCTAGGTTATTTGATTACCAAACTGAAGTGAAGGTAGAGGACAAAAGGACTATTTTATGGGCTTAGAGCCTCAAGGCTGATGAGAATCTACCACATCATAGAGCAGAGCTAACGTAACATAGAGAACTGAAACAGTGCAAGGTGGTAATCTCAATCATCCACCCTAAGGTAAAGAAAGTTCATATACCAGAGTACTTCATTCAGTAGGTATTTTAGGGTCTTGAACCAGAATCGGTGTTCAAAGTGGATCCTGAGATGAAGAGAAAAACTATGGACTATGGAGGTTTAGTATTCTTGGTACACTAGTCATCAAGATTAAAGAAAATATGGGACCCTCCTAAAACTAGCAAGATCTCACTGATGGAATGTTGATACTTGATAGCTGATCCTCCACGTGTTGGATCATAAGACAGCAGATTTATAAGTTCTGTAACTGGAATATATTTTGATAGATAAAAAGAAGCTAGTAAAAAGAGAAGTGAAAGTGGTGTATTTATGAGTGTGTTTTATCAACAAAGAAGCCCTTGAAGAAAGGAATAGGACCGGAAAGTGGCCGCTAGCCGTGGATTAATGTCATATTGATGGGAGCTGGGCTGAGGGAAAAGAGGAAGAAGGGAAGAGAGGCTTGGCACACTAATCCAAAAGTTTAGCAAAATTAGGGTAACATATACCAAATCTCAACAAATCTATCATATATAATTATTCCTAATATCTTTCTTTCCCAATTTGGTTATTATAGTAAGAACCAATATTTCATTATTTGTTGATTAACAAATAGTATAGATAGAGTCCAGGCTACGATAAAGACGTTAGTACCTTTTCCAAGACATATGCGAGGTTTGTACATTATTATGATATTGCCACTTAAAGGAGTCAGAAGATTAAACACGCTTGAGAAGTAAGGTCCACGGTCATTATGATTCTACAGAAAATGGCTTCCCATTTAAAAAATAAATCAGAACATATATACACATGTTCATGCAGGCATCACTATGAAACAATGTAATCCAAAAAGTGCAATCTCCGTGACCAAACAATGTAATCCCATGGTATCCTAGTCCTCCAAAAAGTGCAATCTCCGTGACCAAAGCATGTCATATCCCTATGGAGACATTCGTATGAAATAGGTTATATTCACAACTAAGAATGGGCTTGCATAATTTGTAACATTTTAGTACAATCATGTTTATTTTTTTGGGGGCATATAGAAATTGGAATGTAGTACATAAAACTATATATTATCTAGGAGACAAACACATGGAAGCTCCTCACTGGTTCCAAATTTTTGGATCAGCTACTTGAACCAGTTTCTTCCCGGCAGCTTTTTAAGGGTCACACAGTTAGCAAATACCATATCCTTTAAAGGCTAATCCAATCTCGTTCAGGCCTACCCTTAGTTCTGGCAACTCCTTTTAACTCGAACCATATATACACACATGTTCATGCAGGCATCACTATGAAACAATATAATCCAAAAAGTGCAATCTCTGTGACCAAACAATGTAATCCCGTGGTATCCTAGTCCTCCAAAAGGTGCAATCTCTTACCAAAGCATGTCATATCCCTATGGAGACATAAGTACGAAAAAGGTTATATTCACAACTAAGAATGGGCTTGCATAATTTGTAACATTTTAGTACAATCATGTTTAGTTTGGGGGTGTATACAAATTGGAATCTAGTACATAAATTGTATATCATCTAGGGAGACAAACACATGGAAGCTCCTCACTGGTTCCAAATTTTTGGATCAGCTACTAGAACCATTTTCTTCCCGCCAGCTTTGTTAAGGGTCACGCAGTTAGCAAATATCATATCCTTCTTTGAAGGCTAATCCAAGCTCGTTCAGGCCTACCCTTAGTTCTAGCAACTCCTTTAACTCGAACCATATCTCTCCTAACTGGTTCATATAGCGGTCTGTGTTCCACGTCCAAAGTCCAAAGCATTTGCGCAAATGGAACCACCTCCAACTTCCCACAAATGCACTCATTTCTTTTATTATCTTTATAATGTGTTGCCACTCATCTGTCTAAACAATCGCATTTTAACTACAATATTATCTTGGACATGCTTTTTAATTGCCCAACCATACAACCCATAAGGCATGATTAATCTTGTAGCTGTCATACAGAATTTCCTTGCAGTTTCAACATTATCCTGCGAACACAAAGCAATGCAAAAGGACTCCACTTCAACCATCCAAATTTAATTCTCTTAGCATCCTCCTGAATCTCTCTTAAAATGATGGATGTTATCCTTGATGCAGAAAATTATTACACCTCTTATCCATAAATATGGAATACAAACTCTTTAATTTTTGGAATTTATGTTAAAACTATATTTCATATACTTTTCTTCTCACTAATTTTAAAACTCTGGATTGCAAAATTTCTCTAAAATTTTATAAGAAGTTAACTCTTGTCTAGTCCCATTAACTAACACAAAATCATCAGCAAACAACATACACCATGAAATATCATCATGAATGTGCCTAGAAATTTCATCCATAACCAGTGCGCACATGTACCTGTGTCCAACTCATCAGAAAGTTAGCATATCATTTTATCTCAAAAGCATACTACAACTCTTGTATCCATGCTTAGAGCATCCACAGTGGTAACACTCCAAACCATATTCCAAATCACTACAAATCATACTCCAATAATTAATTTTGAAGTATTCCCTTCATGTTGGTACACAATGGTATAGTCTAAATAAACACTTCAAATTGACAAGTGGCAACACTCCATTTGTTTTCCTCCTTATTTTTCTTTCATAATTGACAAGTGGCAACACTCCAAAAAAAGAATGAAGGAGAAAAGTAAATATGGTGGGCCCGCAAGTAATATAGCTCAACTAGTGGACTCTTCAAATTTGGAGAGTCTCTTAGCTTTCTACCATTTTTCAAGTGTAGACAAGAGTCCATTGGAGCCATCAAGTGCTACAGAATTTGGCTAAAGACCAAATATAGCACTTGAAATTAGTCCCACTGTGGATGCTCTTACAGCAACTACAAATAAACTAAGAATAATTACAACCTAACAATTTTCAGTTTCCTTCCAACCAAACTGTCAATGGTTACATATCTTAAGAAAAAGAATAGGAAAGAAAATCATGCAAGCAAGTGATTATACATATCTCACACAAAGAACAAGAAACAGAATTTATAAATGAATATAAAAGGTGGGACTGTACCTCTGCTGGTTCGAACCATACATCCGGATTTATTGAATCAGCAAACCTGTAATATGACTGGAAACGATAAAAGTCATTTAACTTGGATATTGAGAAATCAAGATGGAAAATAGTTTGACGTGTTTATCAGGAGAGACCTTTGGGCTAGAAATAATTTTATTTCGAAGGCTTTTAGAACACTCCTCAAGTTGCAGTTCAGAAAATCCAGTTCCTACGATAACGAATCAAGGGTAACTTTTTTACAAATAAAAAGAGTGATGTTGATTCCCAAAGTATCTAGGCATAAAAAGAGTCAAAGTTGCAGTTCAGAAAATCCAGTTCCTACCTATATTACAAATGCTCTGATATTCTTCGTTGTGTTCATCGTAACAAGCAAGAAGAAAAGAACCATAAACACCTATAGAAGGCATGACAATCATCAAACATTTTGTCTACACGTGATAAAAAGAAAAAGATATACATGTAATGGAGAAAGATGTGCAAAGTTCTACAAGTAAAATGCCTACATATTTTACTATGAGTTATAATGTTAAGGGAAATGTACTCCCACAATATTACCTGCACGTTTCCCACGTCCATGAAATGCAGCAATAGGCACCAAATCTAAGGAGTCTCCAACACTACAGAGACATTGCCAATGTTATGGAACAGAAATGTTATAACAAACAGAAAGGCAGGAATATACGTTTTAGTGAATTGCACAAACTGACCCAATTTAGGCTTACACTCAATTGCAACAATCAATATAAGATGGCACTTAATTAACATAAGAATAGCACAGAACAGATAATAAAATTGATCATTTTATGAACTTATAAATAATCCAGGCAAATAAATCGAGAATGTCCTATAAGAAACTGAAATTTTTCATAATTTATAGAAGTCACTAGATTTAAGGAATTGATCTCCACTAAAAGAGTCACAGAATAAGGTGGGTTATAAGTTAGTTTAAGGTTGTAAAAGTCGTTAGGCGCTAGTCGGGTGGACACCGGAAGCCTAGGTGGCTGCCTATTTCGAGGCGATTCAAAAATTTGCTGAAAATTGCGGCAATTGTCCATAAAACCAAAAACATGCATAGTTGGGCGTCAGGGGGCACTGGGCAGGCGCCTAGAGCATAGGCCGATTTTTAGAACACTGGGTTAGTTTGGATACAAGTTGTATGGGAGAGGAAGCAAAATTCACACAAGGATTTAATTGCAAAATCAACTAGCTATAGAGCTGATCATAACGGTTATAGACCAAACTGTGGAAATTAACACAGGATGCCTAAAAAACTAATTAAAGGTTTATGATTTAACCACCTGTGAGGTTGTACACTAAGAGAAGGTTTGACTGAGACAAAACAACAGTTACATCAACCTTAAAGTTAATCTTGATAATTAACAAGTCCCACAGAAGCTGATTAACAATTGGCATCCATAGCCACTTTATGGTTAGATTGTCCTCAGGAAACTCATGCTGAATATAAACTTGATATTTTAACGGAACCAAAATACAAATAGGCTTGCTTTAATTTATTTTACTGATTCTACGTTGTTTCCAAATTGCCTTCTCTACTCAATACAAGTAGTCCTCTTAAAACCAGGAATCTTCTACATTGTTTCCATCTGTAAGCAGCATACTTATCCCAACATGTCAATGTTTTTACAAAAGAGCTCTTCTACATAAGCTAATTTAACCACATCAGTGATGTTACCTATGTTGCATGCACACAGTAAAATGGTGTCCACATATGTACATGTGTCCGTATTGGTGCAAACACAGGTGACTACTTATTGTACCAATCTGAAAATGTTTGTGTCCTGTAAGCGTATCATGTCATCCGTATTCGTGCAACATAGATCGTTACAGAACAAAAGCCTCAGTTATGCAGACCAAGGACCCAAGATGCAGAGAAATAATTCCCAAGTTTCCCAAAGATTAGAAGAAGAAGAAGCATCAATAGGCTGACTAATCGACTGTGTAATCCGATTATTTGGAGTCCGTTTAAGTGGAAGTTCCAACCTTGCAGGGGTCTCTTAGTTGCGATCGGTCAAGAACTAATCTGATTACCACAAACAGGTATTGGCTAGAATACGTAAAGAAATAGATTGACAGAATTGATTTCCCAGCTTACAGGAAACAAAAATAAAATAGACAATCCACCATCTTCACCTGTCCATGTAGTCTTTCTTCAGTTTCAACCAATTGTTGGAACGCTTGGAAGGCTCATATGTAGCATCTTTGTCCAGTGTTTTGATGATCAGTCCTTCACAACTTCATGAACAAAAGAAAATGAAAGACATAAAGCCAAGACATAAATTCTCCCATAAGCAAGAGAAAGGGAGATGGCAGAATAACAAAGTAAATAATACATTATTTATCACTAAAAATAGTTATATGTAGATAGCTTAAATTACAAACTAGTGATTAGTATTTTATTTATGAGCAAACGATGAACTTCCACCGACACCAAACATTTTTTCACTTATTAATAATATAATAGTTAAAGCATGAATTGCTATTCCATATAAATAGACAATAAGCTAGCAATTACACACTTATTATATACTCTTCCTGCAAACACAAAAGAAAATTGATGAGACTAACACTATGTTTAATGGGGTGACGAATTCAATTAAGCAATCATGAAATAAACAAAAGTTACAAAACCAAGCAATGAAATTGAAAGAAAGGAACCATCAAACACCAAATCTAGCACAGATTGGCAATACCTGGCATTGACAGCATTTTCTAGAAATTTCTGAATTTCTTCCAAATCATTTGACGTGATTGCAGTTGCAAACTGAAATTCTCCTGCTAATTCTTCAAATGAACTATAAAGATGCTGCAGAGGGACACATCACAGACATAATAATATCAATACTGATAATAGACATCATATATAACATACTAGTAACAAAAAAAAAATGAAGGAAAGACCAGGAACATTAGAAGTTTAGGTCATTACAAGAATTAGGTGTCTGGATCTTGGAACAAAAGAAATGATCATGAAATTTATGACATATTGGGAAGAATATTATCCAGAACAATCCCCCCCCCCCAAAAAAAAAACAAACCAATTTACTTGTATAGATAACAGTACTCCAATACAACCAGAAACACTTAGAGATACCCAAGGATATGATTTAAGTAGCTATCAATTATAATCATTTCAGTGCATTTTAAAGTATAGCACTTGTAATTTGCTGAGTAGCCAATGGGCTACAGCAGTAACACATGAGGCTCATTCTACTGCTTTGGTGCATACACCAAATTCATTCAGGGGAAGTTACTTTTTAAGTAATATAAGGGTGCATTTCAAGTGTAGCCACCACCAATCACCACCTCCAAATATTGATTCAAGAGCTTCTGTCTCCCATTTGCACCATGTAGAGCAAAAAACTATCATTTTGGTGCATTAATGCACGCCAATCATTGAGAGAAAGTCACTCTCGAGGTGATATAAGGGTGTACTCCAAGTGTAGCCACCGCCAACTGCCACCTCCAAAAATTGATATAAAAACTATTGTCTCCCATTTTGTGCCCTTTAGTGCAAAAGACGCGCTTTGCAGTGCAAACAACTATCGCTTTGATGCATCAATGCACACCAAATTCCTGAAGTGATATAAAGGTGTACTCCAAGTGGAACCACCAGCACTCTCCACCTCCAGAAATTGATATAAAAAGCTTGTCTCCCATTTGTGCCTTGTAGTGCAAACAACTATCGCTTTGATGCATCAATGCACACCAAATTCCTTCAGAGAAAGCCACTCTAGAAGTGATATAAGGATGCACTCCAAGTGTAGTCATCGCCAATCGCCACCTCCAAAAATTGATATGAAGCTTGTCTCCCCATTTATCCCTTGTTGTGTAAACTAAGATAATAATTGATTTGTACTTTTAGCTGTGTTTAGGAACACAAGTTTTCGGATAGGAAACTAAACAAAACCAAGTTGGGCTCCTAAACGGATATGAGGACGACCTCGATTGTAATATTTATTAAAGTATGCTATTAAGATGCTCTTTAAGAGATGATAGTTATATGTTGAGGAGGGCTTTCTTTGTTGCTTCTAGTTAAGGTGGAGATGGAGTCTCCCAATGTACTTTACTATTTTCCAAGGTTCGCAGCCAATGTACTTTACTATTTAAGAGGTCTTAAATCGGACTTTCGAAGGTATTTGTTTCTAAAGACAAAGTTACTAATAACCTATTATTACAAAACTAGAAGGAAAAAAAATGATGTCTTTAGGCATAATTCTACGATTATGTGTTAGTTCTTGTTAGCTTTGACGGAAATAATATTAAGATTGATGGAAGGTGTGAATCATATGTACAACTTCAATAAATGGAATTTTTATAGTGCGTCAATAAGGAATATTATCAACATGTTGTAGCATGTAGATCTTCAACATGGGTTTCCGGTCAGTATCGAACCGGGACAGGCTAAAAAAAATACGAACGATACTTATTGGTATCGGCCGATATTGTGAACCTTGCTATTCTCTTAGTGGCCCATTGTGGCAACTTCGGTATTTCAGTGATTCTAGTATTTAGCGATGGGGTTACGTTACTTTTTCTTCTTTTGCAGACAATTTAGCTTTTTGCTCGTTATGGTGCTGTAAAAAAGGAGTGAGCTCAAGCTTTCATGACACTTGCTATGAAATACATTAAGCTTTCTTGACACTTGTTATGGAATACATTCCAAGTGCGAGGAAAACAACCGAAAAGTAGTATCAATTTTAAATACAGTGTAACCAAGATGATGTTGCAATATACAAGGTATAATGTGTATACTATGTTGATTTCCTCATTGCCTAGGATATTCTAGAATAACAAAAAAAAAGTGTATATGTTGATTTCCTCATTGTCTAGGATATTCTATAAATGAGTTTAGAGCCCAAGGTTCACACTATCGGTATTCGACCGTTCCTATGAGTATCGGGATCGATGGTATTGACAGTATATGTAGTTTCGGATCGGTGTATCGGACGTTTTGGTATGGGAAAAAATAATTATTAAAAATTATTTAAAAAATAGAGAAAAAATATTTTACACATTTAAGTATTTTCTACGTTGTTTCTTAGTAGTTTATAATTGAATGAAATAATAGTTATCTTTCCTGATTGATTTACCTACAATAAATAAGTTTTTTCTTCATTTCCATACTTTTTTATAGTCTTTCTATGCTTCTACACCCTTATTGGTTAATCTTTTTTATTCAATATTCACTGTCGAATGACTCGAAAAGAAACGCCCAATGTCTATATTAGTCATTAAAGGTTCATATCGGATCAGAACATGTCAAACCGTATCGGTATCGGCCATATCATATCAGTATCGGCCGATACTGCAAACTATGGTTTAGACTCTAGAGTTGAGAAACATCTGGTTAACAGTAAATCCTAGAAAGTATTTTTGAAGGTTTTCTTGTATTTTTGAGATTTACCTTTACAGTTTTGTTTCATATAATTATTTAGAAAGAATTTTATACATATTTTAGTTTCAATTTCGGTCATGGTTTCCAAGCATATTTGTACCATAGTTTGCACTATCAGTCGATACCGATATGATACAGGCGACACAAATACGATTTGGCATGTATCAATCCGATACCGACCGCTACTACTGTTGACCAATACCGACATTCCTACTAACAGATATCGACAATGGCATCTCTTTTCCGGTCAATTCACCAGAAAAAAATTGATCACCAGAAAAAATTGAACGAAAAAGGCCAAGCAACAAGAGTGTAAAGCATAGTAAGGTTGCAAAAGCATGTAAATGAAGAAAAGTTATTTATCGCTAGTATAACACTCAATTTCATTCGTTTCAAAACTACTAAGAAACAACCAAAGAAAATACTATATTAAAATGTATAAAATATTTTTTCTAAATTTTTAATATTTATTAATAAAAAAAATTCGAATACCAAAATATCTGATACTCCATTCTGAAATTGTCGATACCGTCTATCCTGATACTCATAGGAAGGATCAGAAACCGATTTCGATACTGTAAAGCTTGATTTGTACGTCTGGTTACTTTCGAGGCATATTGATATTGAGTTGTTACAATTAGTCTCTAGGTGTTTAAGAATAAGGTAATGGTAAGATTTGATTTAGGATTTAGGTTTCAAGCAATATAAAGGAGTGGAAGAAATGAGAATATAGAGTAAGAAGACAAGTGTTGTAGTGTAAACTACTAATGGAGTTCTTCATAAACTTATAGAAGAAGAGAAAGATGGAGACAAAGAGAAACTTGGTTCCATGTACGAACCCTTCTATGGGTTTTCCACTTTGAATACATACAACAACCCAGTTTGTTATGAGCATATCATTAGGAGAGACATAGTTTGTTGCACAATCACCTAGGTAATTATAACTAACTACAACACTTCCTCTTGAGTGTGCACAACTCAATAACAAATTGTATCAATATTCATGAATGATTAGCATCAGTCTTTAGGTAACAGATCAATACGAGTTTACGGAGATATACAAATGTAGGTAGACTTCACCAAAATCTTGATTCGGCAAAAAAAATTAGAAAAACACAGTAGAAAAAACCTTAATATAAGGAAAAACTGAGTCGATATCGATACGTCTTCGTAACATGAAAATATATAGACGTATGACTAACCTAATGTGGGTGCCTCGTTAAAACCTTCTTAGGGTACCAAAATCTAGTAAGAAAAATGTCCCTAAGTTATGAAAAACATTAAGGTCAAATGAGCATAAATCTGGATACTCCCTTTGATTTCGACATTATCCCAAACTACGAGCGTTATAATTCAGAGTCTCCGAAATCCGAAGCCATGAACGATCTTCTGGAAAGTGGACTTTGGCATGAACTTGGTAAATATGCCAGCCAAATTATACTAGGATCGAACCTGCTTGACTTCAATTTTTGTTGTTTTTGCAATTGTTGATACGAGAAGAAAATTTCGATGCGATGTGCTTGGTATAGTCTCCTTTGATGTAGTCCTCCTTCATCTGGTCAATGCATGCGACGTTTTCATATATCGTCGTCAGGATATCGTTGACAGAAGATAATCCACTTGCAGACTAAATGTGCTACACAACAATATGCGCTTCTATGCCATCATTGAGGGCGACAAACTCGACGTGATTTGAAGAAGGGACGACCAGTGTCTGCTTTATATACTTCCAAGATATCGTTGTACCCCAGGTAACCAATGTTTGCTTTGTAGTCTTCCAAGATATCGTTGTACGCCAAATGGTACATACGTAACCACTTTGATTTCGTCTTGTACAGGTTAGATAAATAACCCGCATCGACATAGCCTACAATACGAATATCATTCCGAGGATCAAGGAAATTTGATCCACTCCGAGATGCATAGGATAAAACAATCTCATGTTCGAAGTACTCTTAGGTAACGGAAGATGTCTTTAATGTCATTCCGCTAGCGGCATGTTGATGCAGCGCTAAATCTAGCCAAAAGATTCACAGCAAATAATGTTCGGTCTAGTGCATTGAGCTAAGAATAATAATGCACCTATTGTACTTAGAAATGAAACTTCAGGTTCCAATCTCTCTTTTTCATATTCCTTAGGACGGAATGGGTCTCTTTTAACATTTAGAGAACGAACGATCATGGGTGTACTCGAGGCTTTTGTTTTGTCCATGTTGAACTGATGTAACACATTTTAGGTGTAACTCGATTAATGAACCAAAACACCATTGATAGAATGCTTAAGCTGTAGCCCTAAGCAGAAGCAAAATTTCTCAGATATCTCAAATTCCGACTTTAGGTGTGAGATACTAATCTCAGGCTCTTCGGGAGTTCCGATGAGATTTATGTCATCGACATAGACTGCTACGATCGCATCTGAAATATAATTTCTTGATAAACATGCAAAGACATACTTCATTATTCACCTATCTCTAACTAATCAAATACTCACTTAGTCGGTTATAACACATCCGATAAGATTGTTTCAATCTGTTGATAGCGTGTTCTGGGATCTAGAACTATTTGCATCAGTAATACGAAGTCATTCAAGGACCTTTATATAAATTTCAGTATTGAGCTTCATGTATAGATACAATATAACTATATTCATCAGTTGCATGTTCAGTTTTTTCGACAACTATTAAATTGATAAGGTAGGAGAACGTAATGATGTTCATTAAGAGAGAATATCTCTCCTTGTAATCAATATCAGGACGTTAAGAGAAGAGTTGTGCCGCAATGCATGCTTTATATCGCACTATTTTATTCATCTCATTATATTTCCTTATGAAAATCAACTTGTATCTAATGGGTTTTATATTGAGGTTCACAGTATCGGTATCGGAATCGGTATCGGACCATTCCTATGAGTATCGGGATCAGCGGTATCAGCCGTATCGGCAGTTTTGGATCGAAGTATCGGCTTTTTTGGTAACGAAAAGCAAATAATTACCAACAAATTATTAACATTTTAGAAAATAAATTGTATACATTTAGGCACAATTTTAAATATTTTCAGTATTGTTTCTTAGTAGCAGAATGAAATTGTAGTCACCTTTGCCGATTGGTTTACATGTGATATATATGTTTTATTCTTTTACATGCTTTTACAGCCTTACTATGCTTTTACACCCTTTCTGATTAGTCTTTTTCGTTCAATTTTCTTTGCTGAATTGACCCGAAAAAAAGACCCTCAATGTCGGTATCGGTCAGTATCGGATATCGGTCGATATCGGATCGGGACATGTCAAACCGTATCGATATCGGATCGGTATCGGGCGATACTGCAAACTATGGTTAGAACTACAGCCCCAAACATTTTTCTCCTTACCAAGGAATCTAACTCAACCTGGATTGCTTCTTTCCATTTTGGCCAATCGGCTATGATAACATTCTTCATCGGAATGCGGTTCAATATCGTTGCACTTTATTGTTTCAATGACTATTGAATATGCAAAAATATTATCGATGATTATCTTATTCATGTTCCACAACTCGTCCAAGCATGCATACTGGACAAAAAATTTCTAATTCTCGGATATGGGATTTTGTGCACTCGTCTCTACCATGACACTTCCAATATCTAGAGTAATCTCATTGGACAGTTTGAGATAGCGACAGGATTCAAGAGTACTAAGCTCCTCTTCCGGAGGAGGGAATCCTTTGAACCGAGCGGTTTGCCACGCTTTAGCCGAGTGCAGATGATTAGATAATTGCTGACATACCTTGTCGCACTTCAGGAGCGGCACGTCGTCCCTCGGGGACAGCATCGTGCCTCCTTCGGGGTGACATTTCCTTCGGGAAAAGTTTTGCGGCTTCGTAGTACATCTATCCTTGTAGATACATTTGCAGCAGGTATATGTAATATATCGTCACTTTCATGATATCTACGCATTTGACATATTTTGTGTTACCATCTGTAGATCTAGGATCTTTCGTACTCCATTTTCACATCGAACGGTACAGGAATTGAGATGAGACAGTGAGCACCGACTACGTCAAATCATGTCATTTTTCAGGAACATTTTCTTATCTCTTCCTAACGACAGGAAGACTGTTTCATCAAATTAGTAATCTACAAATCTTATAACAAAGAGAGCATGTCAAGAGCTCTAAATAGCGAATAATTGATGAGAATTATAACCAACATCGATTCACCTTTCTCTGAGGGCCCATTTTAGTACGATACGGCGGCGCAACCGGCACGTTGGTTGCACACCCAAAATGCGTAAATATGAAATTTCAAGTTCTTATCGAGTAACCAAGTGTAACGCATGATAAGGTTGGGTAGCAAAGGCGGACCAACATTGTTGCATGTATTATTGCATTTTGCATATTTCTATACATAGATGGAAGTTAGGTGCGCATCACCAAATTTTTTGCGATCGACTAGAACTCTTACGTTTTTGTGAGCCCATCCTAGGTGTGAACATAGGGGACCGTATGTTTAACTTTAATTCCAGCAACATATAATAATCGTCAAACATCTTTGATAGGAACTCTAGCATTCAATTCTTCTAGATTTTATGTGATAATTTGGGCAGTGAACATGTAGCTTAATCAACACTTCACTGTAGCTTAATCAACACGTACAGGAGTTACAGCTTTTTTGAGTAGACTATGCATGTGACCATAACGAGTCGATTCATCAACCAACAACGTTAAATCTTTAAATGGTTTGCATGTTGGTTGAATAGATCAACAAATTCCCCTCTAAAATTTGTTGTAGAAAAGATAGAGGAATATGCTTGGCAAAGCATACTTAGAATACGCGAGATCTTTACTATAGGTAAGGTAATGCATGTGTGTAGAACTGAAAATACAGTGCATCAAATCTAGACCCGGGTAAGCCAGACAATCATGCCAGAGCATAAATGTATTTATTTACTCCGATATATGCTTATGGTGTTATATATTGGAATCCATTCCATTTTCATCAGTGGTTTCAGCTTGGTAATTGTTTTGTTGGATATCCTTAAAACTCAAGAACATTCTTCCAGAACGGAGAGAATGTAAGGCTTCCTCAATGATAAATTCGGTACCATTGGACAACATAAAATGGGTTATTTTGAGCCATTCTAGCAAGTTTGATGAACATAATAAGGTTTTCGGGACAAAGTTAGAAAAAAAATTCCATTGACGAAGAATAATGTACGTAGTCGCACTATCTACAGACATCTAACTTCTCCACTTCTCATACCTGAGCAAAGATAAATTGAATTTTGATCACATGTATGCAAAATATAAAATTCAATTAATTAATTCAGGCAAAACTTTATTATTATTAAAATAATATTCAAATTGAAACTACAAATCATTATTTAATAATCCTAAGACAAGACACATAATGCCATCAATGTCTATTCAATCTTCCATCTACTAGTGGAAGTCTCCAACCTCAATCGTAGTGCCCATTGGATCATCTACGTGGACCATATTGGTCTCTCTCTGCTGCAGTCATGAATGGTACTCGTATACTATGTGGGCAGGTACATGACAGGTGCGAGACCAATAATATATCCCATCACAACATAGCACATGTTGGGTGTATCGAAAGTAGAAGCATGATCATTCTTCTTCTTTCTCTTGAAGCTGTCATGCTTGGGAGCTAACCAGACATTCTTGCAGCCTTGGCGTTCCCTTTGGTGGTCATGATTTTCTCCATTTCCGCATGGTTGTGTTTCTCCGTTCTGGTGCGTCCTCTATTACTAACTCGTCAATTTTGACGTCTGGTATATCTTGCATCGGCTTCAAGCAACGTAATGGCTTTTGCGCGAATAGGACGAGCTTGATGGTTCTTCATCATGAGTTCCTTGATCTTTTTAGCGAACAACATGAGAGAAATCAACTCCGAGAACTTGGCAAACTTCCGCTCTCTATATTATTGCATGAGCACTATGTTAGAGGCATGGAAGCTTGAGAAGGTCTTCTCTAGGAGATCCTCCTCAGTCAAGTCAACATTGCAGAATTCAGGAGTGATCGGTTGCGACAAACTTCATAATCGTACTCATTCGTTTTATTATTGGGCTCAATGATCTCTCTCAGCTTCTTTGCAATAAAATGGAGTTTGACATCCCGTCCCAACACCGTGTCCTGTTCCTCGTTCGCGGGGAGCACAGTTAAGGAATATTGTCGCTATCGATTGATAAGGACAGATTAAATTAAGATAATTTTCTCGTTATGGATCGGCTTCTTCGAAATCAAGTCACATATCAGCGGGTTTGCATCTCGAAGAAAGACTCTGCGGCTGAGGCTCGAGGGACCTCTATGTTGCTTGATTTTTTATGCCGCATTTGCTTTTTTGGCTTTGGTTTTGTTTTCAATGAATTTCATTACTTGCGTTCTTCGAACTTCACATTTCATATCGAACTCAGAAGAGAACGGTCGAGTGTTGATCCATTGCTTATGCGATTGCAGGTGATCGCATAGGCGTCGTCTAGCGCAACAGACCTTTTTTCTCTTGCCTCAATGGATCAAGGTGAGTGGCTTGACCCTTCTCCCCTTTGACCCTCTTGTTCTCCAATTAATCGACGATATCAATATGAGCAAAATGGTAGATGTAGATGCAAGGACAAAAATGCTTATTTCCAATGAACTATTACATGATTTCTCATCTACACCTGCTATAGAAATGTTATATCATGAAACTGTCACCTGCTTACTTATGTTATGCTTACTACAGAACTGTGTAGTGCAAATGTTAAACCAATGATATAAATGTTGCAAGGATAAGGCGGGGTACACAGAAATAGTTAAAGTTTTTTATGAATACGTAGACCATGCTTGAGTAATTAGTTTTAGTCTAGCACGGTCATGGACAACTTATGCACAAAGGCGATATTTTTTCAAACGGTATCCCGGAACCACGGGACTGATTCGGCCTAGGAGGAAACACGATAGCTATGCTGAATTTACCGCGGGTATTCAGGGACTTCCAGCGAGGCTCGCTACCCGCGCTAAAAGGATCACTGTCTAAACCAAGCTATATGTCCAGGATGGCTTGTCATGCCAGTGACCTTCATAAATTCACACTAATGTAGTTAACTTATCAATATGACAAGGAAGAACATAGTAAGATTTACACTGCAACGACACGCTCTGCCGTAGGTAAGTTCCATCGCAGTTTACACTGCTTATGCCTATTCAACTGCTTACATGAAATTTATTAGGATGGCTAGAAAGACCACCAAATATACATGTATGTTTCATATAACTTCTTGAACAAATGAAAGCGTGAAATTAAAATTAGTCACTCACCACTACACGGTAATGTACTGATCCCCGCTCTCCACGGGTACTACGAACCGGAAAGGGCGTGACATCTAACAAGATGACGCTCGTGTGTTTTGAAGCCTCGCTCGTGTGTCGAAGGCTTGAATCAACTCATTTGAAGACTCTGCACCAGTCCAGCGACATATTACTCAGCTCTCCCCAACTCCAGGTCCAAGCAATGTTTTGGTTTTGTATAAGGGAATGTAAATGTATGAAACGACTATCTCATCAGCGTTCATTTTGTATCTGAGTCAAGTTGTAAGCCCGCGCGGCAACTCTCTTTTATATCTGAGTCAATGTAAATGTTATTCAGTATTATCAATAAAGAAAATGTTTCCTTCTATGCAATTGTCTAATGTCTGTGCGTACTCTATTAGATGTTGTGTTTCGGATAACCTTATGAAAATGCCTTGTGCGAGTGCAATTTAGGCTCGCACGACATCACGCCCCGAGGACGTCTATCGGTTCTATGGAATCGGGACGTGACATTGTACCCACTTTAGACAGTTTCTTACGGATATTTTCAATTAGGTGAAGTCGAGTTTGTTCAAGTTCGACATTGCATTGGAGGGAAAAACAAGATATGTTATATCTTCAAGTTCTAAAAAATT
The DNA here is from genome assembly GCA_029216955.1 of Iris pallida. NCBI lineage: Eukaryota > Viridiplantae > Streptophyta > Magnoliopsida > Asparagales > Iridaceae > Iris > Iris pallida. The sequence goes on from JANAVB010013200.1 coordinate 14,021,892, forward strand.
GGATTAATTATGTGAAATTTCAAGTTCACAATCTATGATGATTCGTTATAGTTCAGTATGAACTTCGGGTTCACTTGTGAACTTTAGTTTCAAGATGCACTTGAGATTCAATGAACTTCGGATTCACATATGAACTTTAGCTTCAAAGTGAACTTCATGTTTAATGAACTTCAGGTTCACTTATGAACTTACACGTTCAATGGACTAATTTCTACAAGGAACAAGATTTTTGCGAGACTAGTCCTTCGAGACTAATTTCTGCTAGACTAGTTCTTCATGAATAGTTTTTGCGCGAAACATTTACGCTAGGAAAAATTTTGCTGAGAAAAAATTATGTTGATAAAAAATTATGCTCAGAGAAAATTATGCTAAGAAAATATTTCTGCTAAGAGAAATTTCTACGAGACTAGTTCTTCAGGACTCGTTTATGCGAGAAACATTTCTTGTAAGAAAGATTTATGCCAGAAAAAAAATTCTGAGAAAGATAAAATTTCTGCTGGAAAAAAAAAAAAAATTTGAGTGGCACCCCACTTGGATGGCCTATTTGTGCGGTACATCCCACATTGTTTGCTATATGTATAAGTAGTCCCACTTTGGACGTTTTCTGTCAGTTTTGACGGTCAGCCGTGTTTGACCCTTAAAAAGACGAAAAAAGACGAAAATGTCCCTTTTCCTCCCCCCCCCCTCCTCACCCCCGCTGCCCGCCGCCGCTGCTGCTGGCTGCCGCCGCTGCTGCTGTTCCTCGTTCGCGGGGTGCACAGTTAAGGAATATTGTCGCTATCGATTGATAAGGACAGATTAAATCAAGATAATTTTCTCGTTATGGATCGGCTTCTTCGAAATCAAGTCACATATCAGCGGGTTTGCATCTCGAAGAAAGACTGCGGCTGAGGCTCGAGGGACCTCTATGTTGCTTGATTTTTTATGCCGCATTTGCTTTTTTGGCTTTGGTTTTGTTTTCGATGAATTTCATTACTTGCGTTCTTCGAACTTCACATTTCATATCGAACTCAGAAGAGAACGGTCGAGTGCTGATCCATTGATTATGCGATTGCAGGTGATCGCATAGGCGTCGTCTAGCGCAACAAACCTTTTTTCTCTCGCCTCAATGGATCAAGGTGAGTGGCTTAACCCTTCTCCCCTTTGACCCTCTTGTTCTCCAATTAATCGACGATATCAATATGAGCAAAATGGTAGATGTAGATGCAAGGACAAAAATGCTTATTTCCAATGAACTATTACATGATTTCTCATCTACACCTGCTATAGAAATGTTATATCATGAAACTGTCACCTGCTTACTTATGTTATGCTTACTATAGAACTGTGTAGTGCAAATGTTGAACCAATGATATAAATGTTGCAAGGATAAGGCGGGGTACACAGAAATAGTTAAAGTTTCTTATGAATACGTAGACCATGCTTGAGTAATTAGTTTTAGTCTAGCACGGTCATGGACAACTTATGCACAAAGACGATATTTTTTTCAAACGGTATCCCGGAACCACGGGACTGATTCGGCCTAGGAGGAAACACGATAGCTATGCTGGATTTACCGCGGGTATTCAGGGACTTCCAGCGAGGCTCGCTACCCGCGCTAAAAGGATCACTGTCTAAACCAAGCTATATGTCCAGGATGGCTTGTCATGCCAGTGACCTTCATAAATTTACACTAATGTAGTTAACTTATCAATATGATAAGGAAGAACATAGTAAGATTTACACTGCAACGACACGCTCTGCCGTAGGTAAGTTCCATCGTAGTTTACACTGCTTATGCCTATTCAACTGCTTACATGAAATTTATTAGGACGGCTAGAAAGACCACCAAATATACATGTATGTTTCATATAACTTCTTGAACAAATGAAAGCGTGAAATTAAAATTAGTCACTCACCACTACACGGTAATGTACTGATCCCCGCTCTCCACGGGTACTACGAACCGGAAAGGGCATGACATCTAACAACATGACGCTCGTGTGTTTTGAAGCCTCGCTCGTGTGCCGAAGGCTTGAATCAACTCATTTGAAGACTCTGACCAGTCCAGCGACATATTACTCAGCTCTCCCCAACTCCAGGTCCAAGCAATGTTTTGGTTTTGTATAAGGGAATGTAAATGTATGAAACGACTATCTCATCAGCGTTCATTTTGTATCTGAGTCAAGTTGTAAGCCCGTGCGGCAACTCTCTTTTGTATCTGAGTCAATGTAAATGTTATTCAGTATTATCAATAAAGAAAATGTTTCCTTCTATGCAATTGTCTAATGTCTGTGCGTACTCTATTAGATGTGTTTCGGATAACCTTATGAAAATGCCTTGTGCGAGTGCAATTTAGGCTCGCACGACATCACGCCCCGAGGGCGCCTATCGGTTCTATGGAATCGGGACGTGACATTGTACCCACTTTAGACAGTTTCTTACGGATATTTTCAATTAGGTGAAGTCGAGTTTGTTCAAGTTCGACATTGCATTGGAGGGAAAAACAAGATATGTTATATCTTCAAGTTCTAAAAAATTGGATTAATTATGTGAAATTTCAAGTTCACAATCTATGATGATTCGTTATAGTTCAGTATGAACTTCGGGTTCACTTGTGAACTTTAGTTTCAAGATGCACTTGAGGTTCAATGTAACTTCGGATTCACATATGAACTTTAGCTTCAAAGTGAACTTCATGTTTAGTGAACTTCAGGTTCACTTATGAACTTACACGTTCAATGGACTAATTTCTACAAGGAACAAGATTTTTGCGAGACTAGTCCTTCGAGACTAATTTCTGCTAGACTAGTTCTTCATGAATAGTTTTTGCGCGAAACATTTAAGCTAGGAAAATTTTTGCTGAGAAAAAATTATGTTGATAAAAAATTATGCTCAGAGAAAATTATGCTAAGAAAATATTTCTGCTAAGAGAAATTTCTACGAGACTAGTTCGTCATGACTCGTTTATGCGAGAAACATTTCTTGTAAGAAAGATTTATGCCAGAAAAAAAATTCTGAGAAAGATAAAATTTCTGCTGAAAACAAAAAATTTGAGTGGCACCCCACTTGGCCTATTTGTGCGGTGCATCCCACATTGTTTGCTATATGTATAAGTAGTCCCACTTTGGACGTTTTCTGTCAGTTTTGACGGTCAGCCGTGTTTGACCCTTAAAAAAGACGAAGCCCTCTTCCTCCCCCCCTCCTCACCCCCGCTGCCCGCCGCCGCTGCTGCTGGCTGCCGCCGCTGCTGCTGGCTGTCGCCGCTGCTGCTGCTGATGGCTGCCGCCGCTGCTGCTGATGGCTGCTGCTGGACGGGGGAGGGGGCGGCAGCGGGGGTAAGCGGGGGCGGGGCTAGGTCGGGGAGGGGCGGAGGGGGCGAGGTCGGGGAGGGGGCGGAGTGGGGCGAGGTCGGGGAGGGGGCGGGACGAGGTCAGGGAAAGGGAGTGTCGGGGAGGGGGGGCGAGGTCGGGGAGGGGGGCGGAGTGGGGCGAGGTCGGGGAGAGGGCCGAGGTCGGGAAGGGGGGGGGTCGAACGTCGGGGAAGGGGGAGGGGGGCTGTGATGTCAGGGAAGAAGACAATGGGAGGAGGGTTATTTTGGTCCAAATTTTTTTTAATGAAGAGTCCATCCGTCAGAACTGACGAAAAACGTCCAAAGTGGGATCACTTATACATATAGCAAATCCAAAGTAGGATAACTTATACATATTACAAACAATGTGGGGTGCACCGCTTAAATAGACCATCCAAGTGGGATGTCACTCAAAATTTTTCAAAAAAAATTATGCTAGGAGAAATATATGCGAGAAAAAAAAATTGCAGAGAAAAAAAATTCTATAAGGCTAGTTCTCTAGGTCTAGTTTCTGCGAGAAGAAAAAATTGCTAGAAATTTTTTTTGCTAAAAATAATTTCTGCAAGAAATTTTTGACGAGGAAAAAATATGCTAGAAAAAAAATTATGTTGAGAAAGAATTTTGCTAAGAAAAAATTCTTTGGAGAAAGATTTCTACTAGAAAAATTTTCTATTGAGAAAGATATCTACTAGAAAAAAATTCTCATTTTGCAATGGCTACTCTCCTTTTTTTCATATGTTAATCAAAGAACAAAGGAAAAATAGATCTTAAAGGAATGAATTTTAGATTATACTTTTTCTTGATTCTGAGCGTGGTAAAGCGTGTTGTAGTGTAAACTACTAATGGAGTTCTTCAGAAATTATAGAAGAGGGAAAGATGGGAGAGAAAGAGAAACTCTGTTTTTTGTACGTGGGAAGGAACCTTTCAATTGGTTTTTCCACTTTGGATATATATATATATATATATATATATATAGCCCAAATTGTTGCAAGAGATAATGAGCACCATTAGGAGATGCACATAGTTTATAAGCACAATCACCTAGGTTGTTTTAACTAACTACAACAATAAGAAAATAAGTTAGAGAAGTAGGATTTTTAGATCTCTTGAACAGTAAAAAGATTATCTACCTCTTTTATTACAACATTTAGCTGCTTTCCTGAGTTTCAGTGATACCTTGATCTGAGATTCTCTATTTTCATATTAGCATGATGCCATAACAAATAAGTATCAAAGTTGCCTCCAAGACAATAACCATGTGGCAATAACAAACAAAGAAATGTGTCAAGACAGTAACCATGTGGCAACAACAAGCAAAGAAATACTACATATATCACACGGGCAATGCTGGAAATGGTGGACAGTATCGTCCGTGGAAGGACCCAGTGGTGGGCCCCGATAGCGATAATTTGATGCAAAATGGAAAAAGAGGAATAAGTAAAGATGGTTCATGTAGTTTAAATTAAAGGACGAGCTGCTATTGTAGGTTTTATGTGTTTTGTCGTTAATGATGCTTCTGCTAGGAATGGTGAATTTACTGCTAGCTATATGCTAATGTTGGAATTTTTGGCAGTTCTTTAGTAACATTGGGAGTAATATCAATGTTCTATATTTTCGAGTGGTCTTTGGAGGCAATTTCTATATTTCTGGCGATTTAGTATCATCATGTTTTGGAGAATTGGTGCTAAACAAGATACAACTATAGTGACCTAGACCTGGAGGTTCAACAAGCAATCTGCTAAGAAATGTGGTTTGACTAAGCTATATTGTCAGAGGTGACGCAGGTTGGAGAGGACTCGCCTCGACCTGGGGAAAATTTCCCTGGGTGAGGTGACGCTCGCCTAAGCGCACTTAGGCGCCCGCCTAGGGTCACCCGGGGGAAAAAAAAGACCCACCTAGGGTCGCCCAATTATGTTTACTATCTTTACTTGATGTTGAACATTGGTTATTTCATATTTTTTTGCTTTTTATATTACTTTTATGCTTATTGGTTAATGTTTATTGCTTATTAGTTATACTACATATTTGCAATGTTGTAAAAATTGCTAGTCGGCCGTTCGTCGGTTCGCGGGGACTAGGAATTAATCGTATTAATCGGGAGACTACTCGGGGACTAGTCAGATTAATCGATTTGAGTTTTTTTAATTTTATATATATATATATATATATATATATATATATATATATATATATATATATATATATATATAAACAGTAAAAATAATAATATATATGCAATATATGCTATATGTCATCAACGTATGAACTTAAGTACCCAAATATACATATATATATGCAATATATGTCCTTGGTATGCACCTTTTCTGAAACTTCTCCTTCTCTTCTTTCTTCTCCTTCTCTGTCGGTCGCTTTTAGGTTTTTGAAAGAACTGAATTTCGGGTCGGATTTTGATCTTTTTTTACCCTTTTTTTTGGGAACTGAGGCCTAATGGGCGGACTAGGCCCGTCTAGCCGCCTGGCTGCCTAGGTCCGATTATTGCTTGAGCCTATTTTTTTGCCGACTAGCCCCCTAGTCGAGTCGTCGAAGGCCGACTACCGACTAGTCTACAACAGTACATATTTGTTGTATACATAAATGCAAAAAAAAATTGATTCAAGAGCAGCGGACCCTGGAAGGACGCCTAGGCGAGGCGGATGGCCCAGCGCCTCGTCTCGCCTCGCCTAGCGCCCAGTACAACATAGTGACTAAGTGAGCAATGTGACCTCAGGAGATATGTCAATATTCATTACCTAAATTGTTACTCTTCCAAGACGATGACAAGAGGACATAATGATACAGTAGGACATGGAGATCTTTAACATCAGGGTTATACTGTCTATTTTCTGAAAGGCTTAAGATCGCGCTAGAGATTTTTGTTAGTTAACATTTTACCAATTTATTTTGGACTCAGAACCGGCCAAATCGGTTTAGGAACGGAGTTGGCTGGCCAGCCAGCCTGACAAACCCGCTCAGACGCCCTACGAGAGACAGATTCAGGTATTTAGACATTTTAAACAAAGACTGTTTCCTGGAATGCTGGTCCGAGAGCATTTCGCGTTGAGAGTTTGCGCAAATGCTCAAAAAACTGCAGTCAACACCTGGGTTGTGCCATGTTGCCATGTTGCCAAATTGCACCTCTAGTCTCGCCTATGGCATGTGCCTCGATGGGCCAATCACAACACTGATAGAAACCCAGTCATAAAAAGAGCCTTTTCCAAACTCAAAAGAGGTTGACAAAAAGACATAAAAACCTTATTCGCATGTCCCCTATTTCGAAGGGAGATAACTAAAACTGCTCACAAGCCCATGGTCAATCAGCAATGCGATGGCGCAATCAAGTCTTCGACACACCTCTATTGACTGCCACCTTCATTTTCTTCATTGTTATATGGCAACGGTAGTTCTAATTACAATTATACATTAGGAGTTATTTGTCCATGAATAGAAGATGTTGCGAGGAGTATGTGTGCAAATAACTATTATAGTTTTAGCAAAAGACCATATTAGTCTACTTAGAAGAACGATGGAAATAATAGTTGAATGAGCATACGCATCAGCGTGTGGAATTTATTCTGTTGTCAACAAAAACATGAGCATGAAAATAATTTTATTAAACTAATATTCAGATATATTCAGCAAAGAAAGATGATGGATACCTCCCTTCGAACTTTGAGTTGCTCCTGAAGGAGGGGTTTCCCATTTATGTACAATATATCAAAGGCATAGAGGCAAACAGCAACCTTAATGTCGCTCAGGATCACACCCTTGCGAGCACGAGTACTAAGGACCTGTTAAGAAGAAATGAAAAAAAGACTAAATTTATAGGAATTAATTAAAGGAACATAACTATTTATCCAGTATTAATTAGGAAAAAGTTACTGATAGAAGCCAGCAGCCAAGATAACCCCTTCAAAAGAAAATTTAGGAGAACATTAAAAAAAACATAATTAAACTGAAAAGGAGGAAGAAATTTGATAGTCAAACCGATTTTTTTAAAATGACAGTATCAAAGATGGATCACATATACTTACATTCTTATTAGGCTCCTTAAAGCAATAATCTGTGGCTACCCCTTGTGAACTTGTACTTCAGTGATAGCACAATGTGTCGATGTTTTATCTTGATTAGTCTTAAATTTGTCAACCCATGTAAATGAACTAAATAATAGATGTCTATGTGCACATCAATCTATGAAATGCTACCTACTGACTTAGTTGTCATTGTATCTTATCTTGTACTATATATTTCTCAATATATATTGACAAAAAAGTTAGACTGAAAATACTAGTGTACAAATGAAAAGTACAAACGTATACGGAAGAACGACAAAAGGAATGTACAGCACTTTATGACTATATTGTCTCGCTGCAATCAACTTGACTTTTAAGAAATTATGAAAAACAAAACATTAAACGAAATAGCACAATTTTACCTGGAAAGGCAAAATTTTCTTCTTCTCCCGGTCAAAGGCAACAATTTCACAATCCAGCACAAAGGATTTAACAGTGGGTTTCTTGACTCTGCATTGGGATGTTCGAAGTTATCTAAATCATCTCTGACTCATTATAACAAGTGTAGCCAATTGTTCGAGTATGCAGAGTTACAAAGGTATAAAAGCAGTACACATTTCTTTACAACACGTTTTATCAATAAAAAGAACTGTGATGTCCAACAGAAATCAGAAAAAGAGAAATCAGATAGGTAGAGAAACTAGCAAAATTGAAGAAAAAAATGTGAAATTAGATATATGTGCAACATGGAGTTGATGCAATTAGCCACTATTTTCAAGAGGCGCAAACAAATTTCTGAATCATCACTCCTAGTTAGAAGGAACCATGTTGTAGCTGAGTTTGTAAAGAGAAATATTATATTTGATAGTTTATATTTTAGAAGCCCAAATATAGAGAATACCTCCCCTTTTATCACAGAATTCCTAACAAAGGAAAAAAGCACAATAGCAAAATGATGTGAAATTGCAAAATGGTGATGATCCTAAAATATGGTGGCAAATAGCTGTGGATAATCTCCATTATATAAAAATAGTGGTACAGACAAAGGTTTGAAAAGTCGATTTCAGGCCATTCCTACGACCAACAGTTTCAACAGTACCGGTGGTTCTGGCAGTTTCAGATCGGAGTATCCAGATTCAGGTTTTGGCACTTCAAGTATTAAAAGATCTACAGAACAAATTATTATGGTTTGATACTATGCTGGGTTTGAAGTCCGATACATATATTGGACATTTGTAGTCATTATAAGTATATACATCTAGAGAATAAATTATTATAAGTCCGATACATATATTGGACATTTGTAGTCATTTCGTTTCTTCTAAAATTAGCATATTGGATTTCAAATTCTAACCCAAACAGAGAGTAGCAGCCTCTCTCTCATTCTTCTCGTCTCTCTCGACTCGCTCTCCCCCTTGCCTATCTCTCTTCTTCCTTCTTTCTCCTTCCCCTCCACCTTCCCTTATTTCTTTCTTCCTTCCCTATCTTCTTTTGCATATTTTCTTTGTTTGATTTGCTCCTTTGTGAATTCTTCGTGGCAGAGTCCTCAACCCTCCATCTAGTTACAAGGAAGCTCTTACAGCCAAACAGCTTTTACTCCAAAGAACAATTTTTTAAGATACATGTCAAAAGAATTGAAAATGTAAGAGTAACTAGGAATAGAGGTTTCCAAATGGTTCTAGAGTCCTTGACCTTAATTAAAGGTTACACCATGATATTAAAAATTGGATGTAGAGTTCATGTCAGCTTCCTGTTTTGCATATCAGACGTGAAATGTCTAAAGGCATAGGAGGATGAACTAAAATATCGGGCATCCACATTAGTCTCTTCAAATATATACCTTATATACAAGTATCGATGAAACTAATCTATAACAGTAATTGTAAATGTCCTAAGTAGACTATATATATATATATATATATATATATATATATATATATATTGGAAGAAAGGTAAATTTTATTCCAAAGCAACGCAGTAATCGTACAACATACAATCAGAGTGGGACTCCCACTCCTCAAGACCTCATAACATTAACATCAAATTCGATGTTATGAAGCATGCCCACCAGAGGTGTAACCAGTCCCTCGAATATCCGACGGTTTCGTTCCCGCCAGACATGCCAGACCGAAGCAGCCAGACGAACCCTGGCAGTCCGGAACCAGTCCGCCCCTCGACCTCTACTATCGCGGATCACCGTAATGATGTCCCCAATTCTCTGCCCGGAGTCACATCCTCCTAATAATCTACTCTGCTCTTTCCAGATCTGCCAAGCCAGGTCACACTCAAAGAAGATGTGACAGATAGATTTTTGCTCCAGACCGCACAACACACACTTGGGATCTGGTACCAGCACTCCAAAAGAACTCAACCGATCTCTAGTAAGAAATCGACCCAGTAAGAGCTTGTAAATACAGAGCTGCATTTTCCTGGCCAGACCCTTGCACCATACAAACTCGTAATCAGGACTCTGAGGAAAAGCACGCCGGATGAGAATGTAGCAACTCCTGAAAAGGAACTCCCCAGTACCCGTGGACACACTCGGTGGCTCCCAGATCCACCGATCTGCAGGCAAGTCCGGATCAATGTCAATAGAGCCAATGATCTCTCCCAGCTCCGCGGTAAATCGATAGGACTCCGGCATCCACTCCCCATCGCGGAAGATCCGACTACACGTCAGGTCCCGCCTGTCCTCCTGGTGAGTCTGAGCCCCCCTGATGTCCAATAACGAGCACCGATCTATCCAGGGATCTCGCCAGAGGTCCGTACCAGACCCATCCTTCATGACCCTCCTGATAGCAGACTTAAGAACCCCCCTATATCTCAGGACATTCTTGAACGTGACTGAATGATTGTTGTCAGTAGTACACGTCCAAAAATTGCCCTGCTTCACATATCTGCTATGCATCCAGGTAGCCCAGAGAGACCCCCCGTTTATGAATTTCCATGCCATCTTAAGCGCGGAGGCCTCCCGAATCTCCAGCAACGGCCTAAGCCCCACTCCATCCTCCTTTCTGGAGCGACAGAACTGTTCCCAAGAAATCGCATGCATCCCCCCTCTCCAAATAAAGTCTGCACAGATCCGATCCACTTTCCTGACAGTAGTGATAGGAAGAAGGATGGATTGTATCCAGAAATGTGCTATAGATGTAATCACAGACCGTACCAGCTCAATGCGTCCTCCAAAGGACAATCCCGAGGCTTGCCAACCTTCCACTCTCCTCTGGACGTACTCCACCAAGCTGTGGCAATCCTGATCTCGTGCATAGTTGATCGTGAGGGGCACTCCTAAATAGCGCACTGGAAGATCACTCCTCTCAATACCCAGCACGTCGGCCCGCTCCTCCTTCTGGAAACATGAGGAACTGAAGTAAACCCGACTTTTCTCCCTGTTCAGCTGAAGACCCGAGAGGGAATGCAACTCTCCCATAATATCTGCAAGCGCCTGCATACCCTCCATCGAAGGCTGGATAAACACCAAAAGATCATCAGCATATATGAGGTGGGTGACTAGGGGGTCCATCCTCCGGAACAGTGGTACCAGCCTCCCACGGTGCACTGCAACATCCATCAGGCACGTGAAGTATTCCATCACAATCGTGAACAGGTAAGGAGACAGGGGGTCCCCTTGCCGAAGCCCACGGTTGCTCTGAAAATACCCATAGGGGATGTCCTGTATGAGAACCGAGAAAGTGGGGGACGTGATGCACTCCCGGATCAGGCCAACCCAATGGTCCCCAAAACCCATGGCAGTCAACAGATGGCAAAGGAAGTCCCGGTTGACCATGTCGTACGCCTTCCTCAGATCCAGCTTCACACAAGCCTTCTCCCCTCCAGGTTTGTTGAAACCTCTCACCATCTCATGGGCCAGGAGACTGTGCTCAGCAATCGACCTCCCCTTGATAAATACAGCCTGGTTCGGAGAGACCAAGTCCTGCATGATCCCCTCCATACGCCGGCACATAAGGTGCGTAATTATCTTATAAAGATAATTACAGCACGCAATAGGTCTAAAGTCCGCCAGCGCTGTCGCTCCCTCCTTCTTAGGCACCAAGGTCAGGAAGGTATGGTTAAGCTCTTTCAACAGCTTCCCTTTGGTGAAGAATTCCTGGACCACCTCCAAAACCTGATGCTTCAGGGTGTCCCAGTGGCGTTTGTAGAACCCGCTGCTAAAACCATCAGGGCCCGGAGCTTTGTTAGGATCCGCCAGCTTCACAATAGCTTCCACCTCCTTCAATGTAACAGGAGCAAGCAGAATGCTATTCCCGTACTCAGTCACTAGTCTCTTTGTGATAATCTCTGGGAACACAGACAAGTAGTCAGACTGGAAATACAACTCAGAGTAATACCTGACCGCCTCGCCCTGTATCGCAGCCGGCTCTCCCACAAGATTGCCATCCACATCCAGAAGTCGAGAAATGTGATTCCTATGCTGCCTGGTCCGGATGACATCATAGAAAAACTTGGAGCACTGGTCACCGTCTTTGAGCCAGGAGCATTTGGCACGCTGAGCCGAGCTAATCTCCTTCTGCAACCGCAGGATGCCGACTTCTGCAATCAACTCCTCTCTAGCCGCCAAGTCCCCATTAAGCATGTCAGCCTGCATGTCTTCCTGGATAGCCCGTAGTTCCACCTCTTTATCTTCCAAGGAGGTCTTCGGCAGCCCCTTCACCCACCTCCTAAGAGCCTGCTTCGTGGCCTTGAGACGACGAACCAACCGGAACTGAGCCGTCCCCTCCTGACCACTATCAAGCTCCTCTGTGACAGCCTCCAGGTAGCCCTCCGAGAGATACCAACTGTTGTTGTATCTAAAAGGACGGGACTTCCCAGGGGACCGGCAAGTGAAGCCAATCCGGATGGGAGAGTGATCACTCGTCCCAGCAGCCAGGCCCTTCATCCATCTCCTAAGAGCCTGCTTCGTGGCCTTGAGACGACGAACCAACCGGAACTGAGCCGTCCCCTCCTGACCACTATCAAGCCCCTCTGTGACAGCCTCCAGGTAGCCCTCCGAGAGATACCAACTGTTGTTGTATCTAAAAGGACGGGACTTCCCAGGGGACCGGCAAGTGAAGCCAATCCGGATGGGAGAGTGATCACTCGTCCCAGCAGCCAGGCCCTCCGCCGAAGTGTTAGGGAAATGACGGAACCATTCCCCATTACCCAGAGCTCTATCAAGCTGGCACGCAACCCTATTCTGAATAGCTTTGTTATGCCTAGTCCAGATGAAGCCAGAGCGAGACAAACCCTGGAGCCCTGTCTGGAGGAGACATCTCTGAAAATCATAGAGGATAGAGTCTGGAACTGGCCGACCTCCCACCTTTTTCCCTCGGTGCAGAAGGGCATTGAAGTCCCCAATCAGCAGAAGAGGAAGGGCCGACGAATCTGCTGCAGCTGCAACCCGAGAGATGTCACTCCAAAGGGATTCCCTCCTCCGTCTGTCGTTGTGACCGTATACTGCCCCCAATAAGAACCGAAAGCCACCTTTGTTTGTGAAAGAAATGGCAAGCAACTGCTCCGTCATCAGGAGCAAATCTCCATCCCAGATCTTCAAGTTCCATCTAACCCAAATCCTGGCCATGTCGCATAAAGCCAGGTTGTGCAGTTGGGCCCAATTGAATGGAGTCCTACGAGCAAGAGTCTTTTCACCTTTAATCTTAGTTTCTAACAGGACAGAGATGTCACATTTCTCTCTGAGAAGCACCCCACAAATCTCTCTCCACCTCCCTAGCGAACACGCCCCCCTCACATTCCATGCTATGATAGACATTAATTAATGAGAGGAGGGGTCCCCTGAAAAAATACCCGGATCGGCACCTGGGGGACGCGCCACATCCGTCGCTAAAAGATCCTCCTCCATTTCCGTCGGAATGGTCTGTTGTGGGATGGCCTGAGAGAGAACCAATGTCCAGGAAGGATTGTCAACACACACAGCCTCCTCTCTGTCCATAGAGAGCATCCCCTCCCTGGAGGAACCGTCGCTCAGGGGCCCGACGGCATGTCTCTTCCTACAGTAAACCTGACCCTCAACCGAACCTCCACCACCTCGCGCCACGATCCCCGACGCCGCCATACCTCTCGTAACAATACTACTCTGCCCCTGGGAAGTGGACATCTCCCCACTCATGTGTGCAAGTTGAGTGGAGACAATGAGGCTAGTCCCACCCTCACTCACTGGAATAGTATCCTCTCCCACCAATGCCTCCTCGCCGCTGTCATATCTGAAATCAATGTCATCGGTAGAGTCTGGAGCCTCACTTCGGGGGTTTGCAAGCTCCACATGATGTCCGGCCGCCGAACACGCACTGGCCAGATGCCCGAAACAAGAGCACCTAGTACAGGTAGGTGGAACCCATTCATATTCCACCCTCTGGGTAAGCACCTCTCCAGACGGGATCTCATATTCCACCACCTCCGGTAACTCCCCTCCAGCACGGATCTCCACAAAAATTCTGGCATACATCAACCTCGACCGAAAGGCAGTGGCTTCGTCTGCCTTGATCGGGGTGCCCACCAAGCTCGCCAGACGCATCAGCAACGGAATACTCCAAAACCGGACAGGGAACTCAGGGAAGCGAATCCAGACGGGGATGGCATTCAGGACTTCCCGCTTACAACGAAGCTCCGGTGTCCACTCCTTTAGAATGATAAGCCTGCCATCAAACGTCCAGGGGCCACCTTGGAGTATCCTAGCGACATCCTCCGCGAGTCCGAACTTCACATAATAGAAGCCGTTCTCACGGACATAAAACTTCATACTCCCCTTAGGCTGCCAGACACGCGCTGCATACCCCCGAATCTATCCGTAGAAAGGCTTGTTTCCTAGGACATACAGGACAAGGGTATTCTCCCAATAGGCTGACACCTTCTCAATCTCCTCCTCGGAGAACGAGGCCCGGAAACCCCTCCCCGCCTTGATCGGCGGCACGAACTCTATCGATGTGGGGCTTTTCGGCCCCACAGGTTTGCAGATCTCAGCCCAGGACCGTCCAGCCGGCCGAGAAGTCGTCCCATGAGGCCTGGGAGCAACCTCCGGCCTGGATGGACTAGCTCTCGGAACCCCGGGATCTACCACCTTACCCTTCCCTTTGTCCGCCGCGGTCGCCTTTGGCCGCCAGCCTACCGATCTCCCAGCTGTCCCCATATGGCCTCGCGTCGAAGACCTCGTCCCTGATCCGCTCTGACGACTATCAGTCGGGTGCCTATCCCACACCTGGCCCTGACCACCTCCTGCCTTCCCCCCGGACTTCGCCACTCGACGACGCGTAACCGTTGTCCAGCCTCCTCCATCCGTCTGGTTCTCCTGGGAACTAGAACCAACACCAAATTCGAAAGTCGGGGCAGTAGATTTTAATGTTAACATTAAAATTAATATTAACATTAATATTAACATTAACATTAATATAAAAAAATAAATATTAACATTAATATTAACATTAATATTACGAATTAGAGTGAGGGGGGTTTTTAGGGGATTTTCTAAGGGGGGCTTTTGATCCGCTCCATATATATATATATATATATATATATATATATATATATACACACTAGCATATGTGCACGTGCCTTGCACGTATTTTAACATTTCTTAATTAGTTTAGGAAGACTCTTTAGGAAGACCAAAGGGTAGTCTTCATAATTACTAAGTTGTCCTTATTAAAATTAATGAACTATTTTTAATTAGTATAAGTATGTAAGGGTAATTTCGGAATTCAAAAGTTTCACCATCTAAGTTTTCCTATTATATATATATATATATATATATATATATATATATATATATATATCAACTGTAGCTGATACAGAACTCTGGATAAAGGTGTTATTATTGTACCTAGACATCAAAGCCATATAATGAACAATTTGTGGAAAGCAACCTCTAAATTGTACAAAAACAAGATTTAGTTGACAAAGAAGGGAAATTGAACATAATTAATAGTAAGAAAGAATGAGAAGTACTAAAAATAACAACAAAGAGCATATGGTTGGACTAGTATCGGGTGTCAATGTTATTGTTCTTGCCAATTCCGTCAAACAATATTATTGGACGAACACATTGAAGCAATAGAATGAAAAAATCTTGTTGAACAAGCAACCATGAAAATGAACAAATACGAGATTTAGTCGACATAGAAGGGAAATTGTGCATGATTAGAAGTAATAAAGAAAGAGAAGCAGTAAAAAAAATAACAACAAAAAGTATAATTTGACTAGCGTGAGGTGTCGATGACGTTGGGGATAGCCAGACATTTTGATAGCCTAGACACTTTGATGGTGTTGTTAATGTCTTAGGTGGCTGTCAATGCATTCGTTAGGTAGTTATGTAATTATGAGTGGAGAAACGGGGCTTAGGCGAAGATGACAATGTCTATGGAGCAGACAAGACACGAGATAGTGTCGTCAATGGCTGCAAAGACATTATGGTTGTTGCAGCTGGATTTGCTTTCTGGAGAATAGAGAAAAGAAGATGTGAGAGTAGAAATAGAGAGGCTAAGATTTTTGCTCTTCTAATTTAGGTATGTAAAAGTCCTATAACGGATTTAGCGCAAATTGGTTATACATACCATGCTAACCTTTTATGGTTAATGAACCAATTAAGCCGACTTATGTAAAGTCGACAAGGATCAAGCCCGATATATCGAAAGATATATATCAATAGGACATCATCATCCAATCCTTCTCTGATCGGATATGGCGGATAAGAAAGCTCCAGACAAAGTTTCTATGAGACTATCAACTCGACGTCAACCATGGTAGTCAAAGGCGCACCTCGCAGAAAGGCGCAGCAGCTGCGCCTCGCACCTCACAAGACAAGGCGTCTTTCAGCAAGGCGCAACCAAGAAAAGACGTGCCTAGACGCATCTTATGGTTTTGTTTATATATACAAAAAAAACTTTAAGGCATGTAAAGTTTGTTACAGTTTAACTAGAAAAACTAAAAATATACCAAAAATGTGGTAGGAGAATACAAATTCTTGTTAGTTCTGTTGACTGCTACTGATATTACTGCTCTGCTAGTTCATTTGGTTATGTTTTAACATGTTTTTGTTGGTTTTAATAAATTATTTGATTTATTTCTTACATTACTAATTTATTTATGTATATTTTTATTATATTTTATTTTTGTGTCTCACTTCGCTCGGGCGCACGCCTTAAGTACGCCTTGCGCCAAAGGTAGACAAAGGCGCAAGGCGCACTCGAGGCGTCTATATTGCCCGAGGCACAAGGCGCGCACCCGAGCGAGGCGCAAAAATATATATATATATATATATATATATATATATATATATATATATATATATATGAAGTTTTAAGATATTTTTCAAGTGCATTGTAAGGATAATTCAAATTACTAGGACTTGATCTCATAAAAAGATGGAAATGATATATATTAACTAAATTACTAATGTAAGAAACAAAACAAACAAATAGTGAGAATTTCGTTTGTAGGAACAATATAAAAAAAGTAAAAAACAGTATACAAAATAAACATTATATAAAAACAGTAAAAGTAAATAAAAAAAGTATAAAAAACATTATACAAAATAGTATTAAAAAACAGAAAAAAAGAAACAGTATACAAAATAAAGTATTAAAGAAACAGTAAAAAATGTCCCAGGCGTGCCTTAACTACTTCATGCGCCTCAGGAAAAGGCACGCCATAGGCGCGCCTTACAAAACACGCCTCGTCTCGACTACATTGAGGCGTTGTCCCTGCGCCTAGAAGCAAGGTGCACCTGGGGCGCGCCTTTGACTACACTGCTTGCGCCTTGGGCGATATTGGACCCTTTGCGCCTCGAGTGCGCCTTTAACTACCTTGACGTGAACCCTCTGTTGGTGCCAAGGTTCCTGTTATCAGATATCAGACCCACAACAATTGGAGGTCGCCATACTTTGAACCAGGCATTGAGCGATATAAATGAGATATCAGCAGATATGATCTCATAGGATAACAATTCACTTCATATAAACAATGACAATTTTCAGAGTATTAATATGAACATAAGAGGATTACTATTTATGTGATGTAGAATATAGCTCTAATCACATCACACTAAACACTAATGAAAGAGCGAGATTATAAACCAAGTTTTTGAATGAAAGATAGATATTCTAAACCAAGTTTTTGTAACCAGGTTTAAACCCAAATCATGCAACCCATAGCGAGTTAGCCTAACATACAGGCCGGTTTGGCCGATATATCAGTCAGTTTAGCCTGGATACCACCAACATGGGTCCTGACCGGTTTTTCCAATACCTGTCGGTTATATTGGATTGGTCCCACTTCGAAAATGGTACCATCCGGTATGACCAATATCCAGAACATGATTGATACCAGATTCTTAGAGAAGGTAAGCGTGAGAGTGTATAAAACTTAGGCGGGCAGTTGGCGAGTAAGTAGACTAGCCTTTGGCTATGTAGTATAAGCTTATGCGGCTGAGCATCACTCTTATTGTTCCCCTAGCCAACACAATCTAGACTAAGAAGATGTAAATTATATGGGGAATTGCATTGATCTCTATCAATGCATACTCTTGGATGCCATTTCCTTCAGGTTTACTCTTATTCTTCGCTTTTCAACAGGTCCACTTACAGCTGTCAAGAGAAAATATAAAAAAGTGACTAGGGCAATCTGCAATGTCTGCTTAACAAGAAAAATGACAATGTTGCCTCTTTAATGACCTAATACCTCATAAAAAGAAACTAAACCAACATACATAAATATCAGTGCCCGCTAAAAGGTACTTGATATAACTTCCATCAGGTTATCAAGTAGGAAAAAGTGACCTAAGACCTTACCATTTGTATACTCCCTTTCATAATCCACCCTTCAAAATTAAGGGTCATGTATATATAACAAAAAACACCCAGTCTTATTGCTAACATATCAAAGAAGATGGTTTAAGTTCAATTGCTCATGAGCACAAAAATAGTGCAACAGTTACAAATATGAGGTAAGGTTTGTGGGGGGTACTTTAGAACATGGCTAAAATGAGCCATGCACAGAACGATTTGGGAAAACAAAAAAGGAACTAGATGTGCAACAAGTATTAGATTCAGGTTAAAAAATTCATTACAAGAACAGGAACAAAAAAAAGTTCCTAATAAGCAATCAATAATAAAGCGCATCTTGTATTTCAATACAAAGGAGTTAAAGGCTGCATCAAGATCTTGAAAAGTATTTTTACAACTTGAGCATCTCCATGATATTGAAATGTCCATGCTCTATATCAGGACATTGTCCTACAAATGCTTCTCTGAGATGTCCGCACCTCAAGATCAATGAACAAGCCACTCAGATTGACCTTAGTATATCAAGATATGATACATTAGATTGAAACCATTGCATAATTCACCATAAGCATGATGCTAAGTACCTAATGCGTGAGAAACCCTAGTTATGGTATATACGTCCCCAGATGAAACAGCACACTGTACAAATTGAATAGGCATTGAACAATGCTCCACCAGCACTTCCTCCAGTAATGGGAGGTCACTGGTTTTAGCCCCCTATGGGTGCCTCCACTTGACACAATTAAAATAAAGGAGAAAAATATAAGAAAAAGTAGAATAAGAAACATAGTCCTTGAATATGCCTGATTGCTATTGCAAATGACATCTGCTAAAAGAACTCTGCATCAAGGCTACGGTGAAAGCATTTTGACTGCACAAGTAATGAGCACTAAATCAGATGACAATAAACAAACTATACAAAGAAAAAACATGATCACCAGGCTGTTAACACATCAAAACACAAAATTGAGTAATCATGTCAACAACAACAACAAAGCCTTATCCCAAATTTTTGGGGTCGGTCATTTGAATTTTTTTTTCTTCAATTCAGCTGTCCTTTTCTAATGTCCTTTGTAACACTAACAAAGAAATACTCTGTTACAGGCTCACTCCACGTTTATTTACACCTATCTCTAGTTCTAGCAGCTCCATTGACAAATATTTTATCGCTCCAGACCGGTGCATCTATTGCTCTATGTTGCTCATGCCCGAAACAACTGAAACAAAAAAAATTCTCATCGTATCCTCAATTGCACAACCTCCAACATTTCACATCCATACATTCATTTGTTATCATATTATTAAATGTATTGGCACCCATCTATCTTAGCATTCACATTTCAGCTTTGCTCATTTTCTAGACATGTTTTTTAGTTGCTCAACACTTATCCATAAAGGATGACTGGTCTTATAGAATTTTCCTTCCAACTTCACTATAACTTGTGATCACGAAGTGTTCCACAAGCACTCGTCCATTTCAACCATCAGGTTTTAATTCTACGAACAACTTCCTTCTTAATATAAAAAATAAATTTTCTTGGAAATGCACAGGTTAGAACTGTTACAGGGGTTCAAATGTTTTATCCTACGTAGATTGGATAACAGTAAATCACATTCAGTCTTACTATTTGTATTCTAGAACTATAATCATTACACTATATGCATATCAAATAATTAGCTTAACAAAGTGACAAGTATAAAGTCCACAACATGAGAACAGATATGATTATGAAAATTTAATTGGAACTTTGCATGTATACGCTATAAAATATTCATTGTTTACATGCAAAAATCCAAATCTTATATTATCAGAATTACCTGAATGTTCAAATTATTTAAGCCAATGAATTTCTTAGTTTAAAACAATTATGCTTAAGCCTTACAGGAAAAATTGTTGAGGTATATGCCTTGTAAAATAATGCATGGATCAAAAGTTCCAGTAGACAATTACGTTGACAAAACTACTTAATGAAGTAGACAAATCTAGGGAAAACAGTTATTTTGCAGTTAGGATAGTTCATTTGTAAATAAACACAAAGAAGAAACCAAATGAGACAAATTACGCCCCTGTATGAAGTTCAAATGGACAACATTTATGAGAAGAAACACACACTGCATCTCATCACACCTTAGAACATTTTTTCATTCAAATGAGAAAGCAGAAAAAGGAACTACAACAGTCAAGTTATATACACTAATTGAGGGTCTCAAGTGACGTAAATACCGACTGATGCATGATCAAATTCTACAAACATATACTATCAAGACCAATTTACTAGAAACACAACCAATGAGAAAAGAGAAATCATAAACTAAAACAGTCAAGTGGCATAGTCCTTGTTGAAAGATAAAATTCGTATTGATGTGAATAAAACATGAGAAAGCCTTGGTACATTTATAGGAGCAAGTCATGACATCCTTCTTTAGTCCAGGCAATGTGGGACTAAAGTGAGGTATACAATAATAGTTAAGTGACACTACCCTGCAAGCTAGAGTATAGATATCAATCATTTCAAGCATGGATAATAGTCGAGCAAACAAAGAACGAGGTTGTAGTTTGGTGATGATATGTGCCAGCTGAGCTAAAGAAGACACTTGGTGTAGACAACTTTCTTTTTTGTCACTCTCTTGAATAAGTAGTGGTATATCTCAATCTGCTTAGTCGTTTCATGAAAGACTAGATCCTTAGCAATATGGATCGCAACTTAGTTGTCACAGTAGAGAGCAACTCGAGAAGAGGGAGTGACTCCAAGATCTGTAAAGAATGAGCTGAGCAAAATCAACTCAAAGACGGCATTTGTCATGGCTCTATATTCGGCCTCAGCGGAAGAACGGACAACTACATTTTGTTTCTTACTCCATATAAACCAAATAGTCTCCAAGGAAGACAAGCTAACCACTGATAGAGCGACAATAATCAACCGATCCAGCAAAGTCAACATCTACAAAGGCTCTGAGCAACAATGTAGAAGCTCTATTGAAAAGGACATGTCCAAGAGTTCCTTTTATGTAGCGTAAAATTCTTTAAACAGCCAGAAAATATGAGGTCAAAGGATTATGTATATACTGGCTTATCGTATTCACAGCATAGGCAATATCTAGACAACTAACAGTAAGATAAATTAGCTTCTCAACCAGTCATCTACAACGACATTGGTCAAATAAAGGAGGATCTTATGAAGAGCTCAATTTTAATAGTTTTGATTGTGGAAACCATAGGTGTGCATGCTGGCCTACAACCTAGAAATCATGTCTCAGATAGAAGATCGTACGCATATTTGCGCTGAGAAAGATGCAATTTTCCAAAACTCTGTGAAACCTCAATACCAAAAAAGTACCTCAATGGTCAAACGTCCTTTGTATAAAAATAAGATGATGTGTTCTTTCACCTTGAAAATGCTATAATGATTATGTCATCTACATATTTAAGAAGGATGTTAAAGAGGGCACCAATGTCCTGCAAATCTTCTCTAGGTGCGGCCGTATTGGATGTTATAAAGTCTCTTAAGATTGTCTTCATACGAGTATGGGGACAGAAGAAGTACCCAAAAAATTTGCAGTTTTCACATATATTATAGAGTTATAGCAACAAACATCCATAGAATTAGACAACCAAACAATTATCTTGTTGTCATTCTAAAACCAAAAGGCACAATGGGGATCCTTAAGAGTGTAATGGTGACTATGTCAAGTAACGATAGAGGTAGGGATGAGCATTCGGTTTATTCGGTTTAAATCGAACCGAAATAGTCAAAACCAAATAAACCGAAATTCTAAAAATTCAAAACCGAACCGAATAAGCCAAAACCGAACCGAATAACCAATTCGGTTTATTCGGTTCGTTTGGTTGAAAATTTTCTATTATTTAATAGCTCACACCCAAAAGTTAGATCGTGGTTAAATTATATTAAAAATGTATAATTTTTATACACACATTTGTTGAATTTTAAAGTTGCGCACAAAATTAGACTAGTTGTTAAACTATCAAAATTGGACTTTAAAAACACATACATATAATTGTTGTTTTCAAAATATACATATTTTTAATCATTGCATAAAATTGAGGGTATTTACATAATTGTTCAAGTCTTATTCGATTTTCGGTTTTGGACCAAAATCGAAACCCAAAACCGAAACCGAATAAGAAATTTTAGTATTTTCAAAGCCGAACCGATTTTGTTTGAAACCTAACTGAATCTCTTATTCGGTTCAGTTCGGTTTTCGGTCCAAAACCTAATAATGTTCACCCCTATATGGAGGCATTTGTTGTTTAAAACTTTTTATACAGCATTGAACCATTGCAAGTAATTATTTGCACCGGAGAGAGATCAAAGTGAGTCATAAATATGACTTGAAGTCGAGTGAAGAGGAAGAAGCATCAACATGAATACCATTGTTGTCGGAGGTCATAATCAAGGATGCACAAGTTCAGCACAACAAAGATCGTTATCTAACTCACCAGGAGGATAGGGATCAAAGATATCAGAGCGGGGTTGGAGGTGCAGAGATAGAGGATGGGTGCGGCTAGGGAAAAAAATTTGAAGTTAGGGTTCTCTCCAAATTTTCTAATTCTTGTTACGATATTAGTATTATATAATATCTAAATAAGTGCGGACCTATATGTAATATAACATTCTTACTCCTATATATATGAATCCAAATCCTCACATGAGAGTTGAGGGGTTCATTATATTTCTACATGGTATCTCTCGCTCTCTCAACCCTAATCGCTGGCTAGCAACCCCTCCCCCCTGTCGTTGTCCTTCCCCCTATCTACTCTCCCTGCTTGTACCACCCCACGCTACCTGCGCCAGCCCCCTGTCTGTGCTACCCCCCCCCCACGCTACCCCACCCCCTCCGGCAGCCCGCCCCAGTAGCAAATCAACAAAAAACATTGGAGTTGAGTTCTTCACAAAGCAAACTATAGTTTGTGTGAATATTTAAACCTTGATAACAACATCAGAAGTTAAAAGAGAGCAGATTTGATTCTTTGTGTGAATTTTTGTTCTTGGCTCGGCATCCACATCAGGATCTAACAAAGAAAGAAAACTAGTTTTACGTGAATCTTTGTTCCTAGTTTGTGTGATTCATCTTCGATCTCAACCAAGAATGTACTTGCCAGTATTTGCGAAGTTGATGTGAACATCGCACATTGGCGGAGTTGATGTGAATATCGAGTTGCACCATGCAACTCTCTGCGTCGTGCAACGATAGTCGATCGAGAACCTGAAGGATGTCAAACACTGAGGTGAACAACAGTGCTGGCAACACGAGTATCGGGTACGCAGAGGCGGGACACCGAGCACTAGTACGACAATTTCATCGATTCGACTTGTCGATCAGAGGCTGGAGGGCCCGGATGGCTACTCCACATGGCGCAAGAACATCGAGAAGACTTTTCGGAAAATACGGTTGTCAAAGCATCTCACTGACAACCCTCCGAAGGCGGACGATCCCAGATACGAATAGTGGAAGCCAGACAATAGCAGACTGTTTACACAGTTGATGAATTCGATAGAACCATCAGTCGAGGACATGGTTAAGAACACAATTTGGTGAAAGAATTATAGGAGGTCCTAGTGGCAGCATTTGATAGAAAACGTGATTTGTCTCACATTTATGACTCGGTGGTTGGCGTCTACCGTGATGATCAAGGAGACAAATCACATAAGGATCACTTTCGTGCCTTTTAAGACCCTGACCGAAGAGGTGGATCGCATGTTACCCTTAACAACGGATCTTAATGAGGCGAGGACCCTACGTCAGCAGTTTTATGTCATGGCATATCTAGCATCACTTCGTCCTGATGCCGACTCTGCACGGCCTCAAATTATTGCTGGGGCTGAGATTCCATCTCTGATGAAGCCTATTTCCGTGTCATACGGACAGCAAAAATAGTTGGGACTGATAGGAGCGATGCACCTACCGATCGCTCTGACTTGGGTGTTGTTCGTGGTGGATTCCCTGGGGGTCGTGAAGGTAGACGTGGTGGCTAGAATGCTGGCTCCGATGGTGGACGAGGTCATGGCGGCCGTAATTGAGGATGACCGTGCACATGCTTCAATTGTGGTCAACCAAGACATTTTTAGTGGGGCAATGTCTCAAAGCTACTATTGCTAATGTTGCATCGGAGACTCATGATGAAGAACGATCTGTGAAGATGACTGCATAAACCTAAGCAGAATTTGCTAAATTCCGAAGTCAACGTCTTGGTGGGGCTTCTACATCTGGATCCACAGCTGGATAATCAACGGCGTGTGTAGTAAGACCGAAGCAATGGATAATCGATTCGAGTGCGTCTGATCATATGGCAGGTGACGTAGATATGTTGTGTGATTATGTATATATGGATCGTGTGACAGATATTACTGTTGCGAATGGCAGCTCTCTAAAAGTTCATGGAAAAGGAAGTACTAGTCTTTCTCCCACCTTGTCACTCACTTCAGTTTTACATGCACTTGGAGACATTCAGTTTATTATCCATTGGTTGAATAACTAGTGACTTGCATTGCTCGGTAACATCATTCTCTGATGGTTGTATGTTTCAAGACCTGAAGACGAAAAATGTAGTATCTCGTTCCAATATCGTGCCACGTTCCTCATTCGAAGGGAGCGCAGTTAAGAAATAGTGACGGTATCGATTGATCGAGACAGATTGAATTAAGATCATTTTCTCGTTATGGAATGGTTTTTCGGAATCATGTCACATATTCAGCAGATTGTGTCTCGAGGAAAGACAACGACTGAGTCTCGAGGGACCTCTCTGTTGCTTTGTTTTTTAAGGTCGCATTTGCCTTTTTCGTGTTGGTTTTCATGAATGCGTTTTCGAGAATGTCTTCGATGGATTTCACTGCTTGCGTTCTTTGAATATCGCACTTCATATCGTATTCTGAGAAAAAGGAACAAGTATTGGTCCTTTGCTTGTACGATTTCAGGTGATCGCGTAGGTAACACATAGTATAGAAGACCTCTTTCTCTCACCATATTCAATCAACAGTGAGTGGCTTAACATTTCTCTTCTTGACCCTCTTACTCTCCAATCAATCAAAGATACCGATAAAGATGAAATGTTAGATGTATATGCAAAGACTTAAACGTTGAAATGCTTATTTTCATAGAATAGTGGATCATAGAACTGCTGCATGTTTACCTATGTATAACCGCTATATCATGAACTGTTATATGCTTACTTTGTTATGCCTGTTATAGAACTGTGTTAAGCAAGAATTTAATCTATGAATGAATGTTGCAACAAATATGCGGAACATACTGAAAATGGTTAATATTCTTATCAACTCGTAGACCATGTTTGAGTAACTCGTTTAGTCTCGCACGGTCATGGACAACTTGTGCACAAGGGAGTTAGTTCCCCGGACGGTTGCCTGGGCCAATAAACCGATTCGACCTAGGAGGAACGGGGATAGCAGTGTTGGCTTAATCGGCACGGGTGATTTGGAAACTTCCAAAAAGGGCTCGCTACCTGCGTTGAAAGGATCGTCGTCTAACCAGCTATAGTCCAAGATGACTTGACATTGCTAGTGACCTTCACATACATATATATATTGTTTTAGTTAATGATATTCGGTTGAACAGGGAAGAACATAGTAAGTTTATTCAGAGGCGGAGACTATGTCGTGGGTAAGATTTAACGTAGTTTCATATTCTATGCTTTATCAATTGCTCACATAAAATTTGACTATGATGGCTAGAAAGATCACTTAACTACTATATGCTTCACATATCTTCTTAAACAATTGAGATTGTGGGATTAATTAGTCATTCACCAGTACACGGCAATGTACTGACCCTCGTCTCCATAGGTGCTACGGACCAAGGAGGCGTGCCAAAGAACTGAAGGCGACGCGTGAAACATTTTGAAAACCTTGCTCGTGTGCGAAGGCAATTTCTACACTTTTGAAGACTGCTCAGAACTTGTTGTAATGTCTCAACTCTCCCCAAATTCAAGGTCCAAGAGTATTTTGGGTTTTGGATAAGGGGATATAAATGTATGGAACGACTATCTCATCTGCGTTAGTTTGTAAGCCCGCGTGTCACCCCTTGTAATAGAGTCTTGTAAAGTATGTTCATTATTAATAAAGCAAAAAAAATTTGTGCAAAATGTGTTGTAAAGTGTGTACTCTGTTTGTTGTTGTGTTTCGGACAACTTTATGACTGTCTTATACGAGTGCAACTTAGGATCGCACGACATCGCACCCAAGGGACGACTATCGATTCTACAACATCGGAACGTAACAGAAAAGACTATTGGTAGGGGGCATGTGGTTGGAGGCTTGTACATAGTTGAATTGAATTTGTATGTTACATGTGTCGGCATGTCCCGCAACCCGTTTGAGTTGCAATGTCAGCTAGGTCATCCGTCTATCCAAGCCCTCCAGAAATTATGTCCATCACTAGATCTTCGAGTTCCTTTTGATTGCGTCTCATATAGCCTAGCTAAACATCATTGTGCACCTTATCCAGTGAGTTTGAATAAATATGTTTCAGCTCCCTTTGACCTAGTACACTCTGATATATGGGATCCATGTCATGTTGAATCGGTAATGGGTTTCAAATATTTTGTTTCCATTGTTGATGACTACTCATGAGTTACTTATGTCTACATAATGAAAAATCGTTCCGAATTATTTGATATATAGTGTAAATTTTTTACTGAAATAAAAATCCAATTTGGAGTTCCCATTAAGTGTGTTCAGAACGACAATGGTCGTGAGTATGTGCATCGGGAGTTCAATTCCTATCTTGTGAGGCATGAAATTACAACCAAACTTTGTCCTTATACACCACAACAAAATGATATGACAGAATGTAAGAATCATCACCTCTTGGACACAGCTCGAGCACTTATGTTTCACGCTAGTACACCTAGAAAATTTTGGTTGAATATTGTGTTTACGGCTTATTATCTAATTAATCGTACGTCGTCTCATGTTCTTCAATTGTACTACTCCTTTTTCTAAGTTATATCCCGGTCGTATGCTATTTCTTCTACCTCTCAAAGTCCAACGGTTCGCAAACACCAACTCCGTCAGAAAAGGGAGTATTGATGGTGCCTACAACCGTAGAGTCGGTGTCGTCATCAAAGTTCTCCTCCAGCTCCACAGATTCACCACCCGACTCACCCTCGTCGTGCATGTCGCGACCATCCTTTGTATGTTGACACCTACAAAGGGCTCTGAGTCACACTCAGTCCTTGGTGGCTACTATTGATGGGATTCAGATCCCACAATCTGCCGAGAAGGGACTCCAACATCCTGGTTGACGTGCCGCTATGGAAGAGGAGATGCGAGCGCTTCGAAAGAACTATACATAGGACTTGGTGGATTTGTATTCTGGTAAGAAGGCGGTAGGATGAAAATGGGTGTTCACAATCAAGGTAAAATTAGTAGCAGTCTTGATCGTCTGAAGGCTCGTCATGTAGCAAAAGGGTATTCTCATACTTATGACATGGATTATTTTAATACTTTCTCCCTAGTTACCAGGGTAACATTTGTACGATTGCTTATGTCGTTAGTCGTCCGATATGGTTGGCCCTTACTACAATTGGATGTGAAGAATACATTTCTCTATGGGGATATTGACGAAGAAGTGTATGTGATACAACCTCCTGGATTAGTTGCAAGGGAGGGTAAAGTGTGTCATCTGAGAAAGGTACTCTATGGTCTCAAACAATCACATCGTGCTTGGTTTGGTCGATTTTTACATGTAGTTCATCAGCTTGGTATGTTCCAATCGAAGAAGGATCATTCAATATTTTACCGACGGACATCGACCGGACGAATACTACTTGGGGTATATGTTGATAACATCGTGATTACGGGAGATGATAGTCAAGGTATTGTCGAGCTGAAAAAGCTTCTGGACGAACAGTTTCAGACCAAAGATATGGAAGCATTAAAGTACTTCTTGGACATCGAAGTCACACGGGACAAGCAAGACATTGTATTGTCTCAGAGGATGTATGTTCTTGATATATTAACTAAAGCATGAATGATGCAAACTAAGGGAGCAACCTCACCAATAGATATACGGGTGAAGTTACTTCCCTGAGGAAATACTGATGACCAATCCTAAGTAGTATCGTCGACAGGTCGGAAAACTCAATTACTTGGCGGTTATGACTCGTCCGGACATTTTCTTTGTTGTAAGTGTAGTGAGTAAGGTTTATAGCTTCTCCACGAGCATTGGCAGGCAGTTCTCAGAATCTTGTGCTATCTAGCTCAGAATCCGGAGAAACGAATTTGTATGGAGAATCAGGGGCATACTTGTTTTGAGTGTTTTACAGATGTTGACTATGGTGCGAGTCTTCCAGATCGATGGTCTACATCCGGATCTTCAGTATTTATTGGCGAGAATTTAGTATCGTGGAAGAGCAAGAAATAGAGTGGTCTCACGATCGAGTTCAGAAGCGGAATACCGAGTCATTGCTCATGGCACAGCAGACGTATTACATTTGTAACATCTTCTAAAGGAGCTGGAAGAAGACGCAGAATCGGAAGCAGCACATATGTGGTGTGATAACCAGTCAGCCATCAACATTGCTACCAATCCTATACTCCATGAAAGGACGAAATACATTGAGATCGACGTCCACTTAGTCCGTGATGAATACCAAAATGGGGTGATAACATTTCATCATATGAAGACCGGAGATCATATAGCATATATATTTACGAAGTCTCTTTTAGACTCTCGTGTTCGTTTTCTTTGTAACAAGCTGAGCATGATTGACATATATACTCCAGCTTGAGTGAGGGTGTTAAGATATTAATGTTGTTATGTAATATCTAAATAAGTGTAGACCTATATGTAAATGTAACATTCTTATTCCTATATATATATATATATATATATATATATATATATATATATATATATATATATATATATATATATCAGAGTTCAAACCCTCATATGAGAGTTGAGGGGTTCATTATATTTCTACAATTATAATACCATGAACCAGAGAGAATTTTTAGTTGATTGATATGAATAAAACATTAGAAGCCTTGGTACATTTATAGGATCAAGTCAAGACATCCTTCTTTAGCCCAGGCGATGTCGGACTAAAATCAGGTATACAATAATAGTTAACTAACAAAAGATATCCTCCATACATCCGGAATGAAAATAAATCTGCAAATTTGATACTAATATATGGAGCATGCCAAGACATACCTTGACACATAATTCACAACATCCGGATACTTTCCAGTATTTCGCTCAGCATTGCGACTATATATCTCAACTGATCCATCTTCCATGAAGTGTATCTGCATTTCCAGAAGGAAAATTAGAGTAATATTATATTTTTTAAGAGTAATATATATATATATATATATATATATATATATATATATATAGTAAACAGAGAAGAATTACACATCACCTGAGCACGTTCGCCGTCATATTTGTACTCACAAGTAAAATCTATTCCCTGGAATTTATCAAGGATCTCTGAAACAGCTTTTGTTGGTTTAGCCAACATAGGTCCAACAGGCACACCCAAGGAGAAAGTGCATGCCTCTAGAAGCTCCCAAACCCCAACACGAAGCAGAGTAGGCACAATCTTATCATAGACAGGAAGAACTGAATACACTTGTTTCATGATTTTTGCAGCCTAACAAGCACCAGATAAATAAGTTGCATCAAGGTTAACCACAAATAATATAATGCAACACATAATACATGGAGAAAGGCATTAACTTGAATATCAAAGACGATTTTGGTACATCTCATGGTTAAATTACAAGCTTTTTTACATGGTACACGACTATATTTCTGACGAAAAATAGAAAAATTACATTATTGACAGAAGATCAAATAATCACAGAATAAATATAAAAGTGGCCCACACTCTAGCAAGTTAACAAAAAGCTACAAATAAACATAGATAGAAGATCAAATAGTAATAGAAGTCGCACAATAGCAATCCAGAGATTTGATATGGAACTACAAGTAATAATCCAAAACAATAGTCTATAAAAAATACGACTAAACAATCTGCCATTCGTCCCCATCCACATGGTGATTGTTATCTTCTCTTTCCTCAGAGGAAGACTCATCAATCTCCACCTGAAGGCCCTGAACATGTAACTCTTCATCAACAGTGTCTCCTCAAAGGAACTCAATCCTCATAGTTGATAGCATCAACATGGAAGGAGAGAGAAAAATATGTCAGGTTTATAACTTATATACATAACGGGTAGTCCGCATTCGATCATAGCCCAGTAGTCCGACCGATTAATGATTAATAACGAGTTTATTCGGAAAAAAAAGCATTTAATGTTATGTGCGGCGAGTAAGCAGATTGGCTACTTACTCCAACCGCTTTGTCAAATTTTAAGCGGTCCGCGGACAGTTCCACTAAACCGATGGCGGAATCTGCGGAATGGAATGTCAGAACAGCTTATTTAGGCTGCTTCTGCTTATTTCTTTGAAAATCATTAGCAAAGCTATTTAATAATTCCAGGTTCTGCTTATTCTTTTGATAAGCCAGTTCATTTTGGGGAAGCTTTTGAAAACTGGTGGAGTCTGTTTATAAAAGCTGGTTCAGCTTCCACTTTTCAGAAAGCAGTAGTGTTATCAAACCCAGCCTAACAAGGTTAGCTACCAGCCTACCATGCAAGCATTATATACCTATTTGTACATATAGACGGACAGTATAGTATGAATGCTAAAAGTGACATTCTGTAGAAATAATATTTTGAAATTGAAAAGGCCAAAAAACGTAGAGCTGGATCTGTTGAAATATTTGAAGTAGACAGACACCACACGAACCTGAACTGGACCCAGTATGGAGAAGATCATCTATGAAACTACTAAATCCGAAGGCCCATGCAGGAGCGGAAACAATAGAATAAAACCAACTGATTAGATTTCAAAACTACACTCAGGAGACTTGTGGCCGTCGATAACAACCTACTTTATCACTGAGGAAGGAAAGCTACAAGGACAAATGTTTATTTCAATGTTGCAGGATTCCATGGCAAATATGGAACTCTTCTAGATTCGTGTCCCCTTGCCGCACATTTCATATTGTAAGCCAAGAAAAACGGATGGGCTGATGCATTTCTCAGAAAGAACTACATGGCTAGGTTTACTCGCAATGGCAAAACACATATAGCATTGGCACTGCTCCATTTTTTTATCAAAGCATAGTGAAAAATAATTGAGTTAAACAAATGTTACAACTTACAAGCAAAGAACATAGAAAAACATTATGGAGGGCTTACATAATCAACTCAAACTTGACGAGGTCTGAATGATGCTACTATATTATGACGTAACCTAGATAGCCAATTGGAGGGTAGGTAGAGATACATTTGACTGTGAAGTTTAAGCTCATGCAAGCAAGGAGCACCCTGCAAGTTCGCATAGACTATAAAGCAAGGTTCGTAGTATATATATAGCATATACACACACATTTAGGTATAATTTAAGTATTTTTAGTGTCATTTCTTAGTAGTTTTGAAATTAAATGAACTAGTAGTCGCCCTTACCAATTGGTTTACAAGCAATAGATAATTTTTCTTCTTTTACGTGCTTTTACAACCTTATTTAAACCCTGGCTGATTAGTCTTTTTTTTCAATTTTCTTTGCCGAATTGACCGGAAAAGAGATATGTCATGTAGACACGCACAACTCCCTTGAGCACATGGCACACAATTGCCAAGGGTGTCTACAATTTTATAGTAAATACTTATAGTTGTCTTACAAATGTCAAACTTTTGCCACTTATTATGAATGGTAAAATGATGGTCCCGTAAAAGACAATTGCCACATTAGCTCAAGTTTCAGTGTCATTCCGACAATACCTGCACTGGACCAATAAAAGAATGGTAAAATGAGAATTTTATAATAGGTATATGATTCTAACGCAAGATAGAAGACATTGCTGGGTAATCAAGTATGGGTTGAAGCTCGTATGTTTTATCAGATCATAATGGTCAGTTCTGGGGATTTTCTTGTTTCTCTTTTTGGCTTAACTTGTCATAGAGACAATGTAATTCCCCATAGAAAACTATACCATG
Organism: Iris pallida; assembly: GCA_029216955.1. Taxonomy (NCBI): domain Eukaryota; kingdom Viridiplantae; phylum Streptophyta; class Magnoliopsida; order Asparagales; family Iridaceae; genus Iris; species Iris pallida. Next base: position 14,054,074 of record JANAVB010013200.1, read on the forward strand.
TACCATGTTACCTCTTAATCTTTTCTAGTCTAGAACAAAGAATTAGAGGGTGCTCCTTACTTGCATGAGCCCAAACTGCAAGGGTAGAAGCTAGGATTACCTAACCGCCAACTGTCTTGGGTTCTATGACAAGGGCCCCTATTGTCCACATCTATCCTAGCTAGCAATTTAGCATCAGTATATAGTTCATGCCAGATTGACATCTGGTCATAAGAACTGTGTCGCTTCTTTTGTGGAGCTTTCTCATGCTCCATAGTGACCTTTTTTAGATGATGAGTGCTTATGATGATGATGATGCTTATTGTGATGACAGTGATACTGAGGTGGTAATGACCATTTCATGTTTGCAGCTAAGTAGGAATGACTGACAGCAAAAAGACTACTCTGACACTATGTTGCAGGAACACTGAAATGGTGTCCACACCCATATTGTGTCTGTATCCAATCTGTGTTTGTAATTGTGCAACATGGTGACTACCTTTGTAAGGTTCACGTTATTGGCCAATACTGAGATGTATCGGCCGTATTGTATCGGTTCTGGCATATCCATTCTGATCCTGACTCCCGCCAATACTGGCCAAAAAAATGAAACTGGGCCACTCCTCCCGATAATGCAACACAATGAAATTTTTAAAGGAAAAGATAGCAAAAAACAATGTCAGACGCAATGATTGTCTTATCATGATTCGATCATATTGAAAATCAACATATTACAATGTGTTGATAAAATTACTTTGACAAACTATAACCATTACTATTTGTCGAAATTGTATATTATAAATTCACAAGATTCATTTTTTCCATTAAAATTATCTATTTGGGGTTTACTTTGTCTAAAAAAACAAGTAAAATATTATATATATATATATATATATATATATATATATATATATATATATATATATATATATGAGGAGGGATCGGGATTTCTCGCGAGATTTTGATCTAATATGAACGGTCCATAAAGACAATTCAACAGCTATTATTCCAGAGAACATGCGGGGATGTGTAAATGTGAAAATCCTGATCCCTCCTTTATAAATATAGGACAAACAATTCAACAATGTTGAATACTACTCCATTCAAACTAACGTGAAACAACAAACAAGTCAAAAGATTATCTTAGGTATTGCTTGGGAAGGGGGAAAATGGGGGGAAGGAAAATGGGAGGAAAATCAAAAGTGATGGTGTTTGAAAATGGGGAGGGAAAATGGAGGAGAGGGATTTGAGGGAGAAAAATTATGTGGGCCCCACTAAAAATTTTTCTCCCAAGAATGGAAGGAACATAGAGAGAGATAAGGGGATTTTGGGAGAATGTACCCAACTACGCTTCAACAAGTATAAATAAAATACACTAAATTATGATTTGAAGTTTTTGAAAAAGTAAAAAGCTAAATAATAATTGTATCTTTATCCCACAAACAAAAAAAATATTTTTTTACTTTTCCTTTCCCCTACTTTTTGTCCATCCAAAAAAGGGAAGGAAAAATTAATTTCACCTTCATTTTACTTCCCTTCATTTTTCTTTCCCTCAAATTTTTCTTCCCCTGTCCAAATTATATGAAAAAATATTAAAATTTATGAGTATATAGAGTATTTTACATGTAGGAGGCCTCCGTAGATAAGAATGGGTGAAGTTCTAACTAAGCACCGCTTAAGTGCGCTGAAGCGAGGCGCCAGCTTCATCGCCTCGCCTCACGCTTAATATAACATATAGGTGAGTTGAAGGAACAATTCACGAGTAAAGCCATGTGATCATCTTCACACCGACGCATAAGTACCCGGAATGCACGAATATCCGGAATGCATGTAGATTTACAAGCATGCATCTAATCATCTAAGTTGACCTCATTTTGCAAATGAGAGACGTTAAGAAAAGAGCTTTTATTACTCAGGGTGGAGAGCGAAGTTAGTGTGATGTATTAAGAAACTACAGTTAAGTTTCCACTTGGTGTCTGTGATTAGATTATATAAGGTTGCACTGCACACTATGCGGCTCCTTAGTGGAGAAAGAAAAACAGTGCAAACAAAAAAGAAACGTGTGTGGTTGTCATGGTTGGAGGTTTGCACTTTGCACTAGGAAACAATAGGAGATGATAATATCCTGCAGCTTTAGGAAATATAATGTGTTATGCCTAGGTTCACTATTCCATTCCACAGTGTTAACTTTAATAGCACATATGGCTTAAGGAAAGGTAAAGAAGTATAATTTTGTATGAAGCGAATCTCATTGGAACTTGTGAAAAATAATGTCATAAACAGTTCTGCGGTAGTATCATAAAGTGTCCCTCGTAATGACACTTTCAAAAGCAAACTTTTGGAATATTATTATTTGTATAAAAATACTGACATTGTGAAGGAATGAACCTCTTCAAGAGGAGACTGGATATGGGAAGGCGGAGAAGGTAGCGAATCAGAACGCACAGCTGCTTGCCCAAGAGCTACTAGAACAGTTTTCTCTGCCAAGCCTATTCGCATTTTTGACTGCAGCAAGTAATTAGAGGAATATTAACAAGATAAAAGTATCAAAACAGAAATGATAAAGTAGAGCTACTACCTGCAGAAGACGGATTATGTACTGAGGTTCACAATCAGTCGCTGCAACAAGAAGTCCTCTTATATGATTCCTTTTCTTGTCTTGACTATCTTTGCCAGATTCCTAACATGAAAGAAAAAATACAAGGATGTAAGAGGAGAACACATAAGTGCTTCAAGACATTTGTATTAACAAAACACCCATTATGATACTCTATAACTGCCAGACTAGCATAGTGCTTAACAATGTTGGACTCGTTATAACACTATCTAAAGCTATGAAAAATCTCAATTTCAAGTGTTCAAATCTTGCATCAATTCAGGCAGTTTGTATTAATATTAAAGAAATGGTGGTACAACTTTAAAGGTGTTGTTCTTACTTTCTCCTTTATAATTAGGACATGTAACGAAACAGTGGGACAAGAACATTCATCTTTCGGAATTAATAATGGTATATGCAATAGAGATCAGAATCCATTTGGTATTAGCAATGCAGGTCAACTATGGAAGCTGTTCAATTTGTAGGGAACTTTAGAGACAGGAAAAGAGATCTGTGGATGCTACTTATAGATTTTTTGAAAAACACAGGTGCATAGTAATCTATAGTATCGTCATTAAATACAGTATGACGGCTAGTGACAAGCCTGATGATAGAGGCAGAGAGATGGTCTCGTTCCCATCAACATAGGCTTGCATCAAGCATTAGCTAAGTCCGTCTCTCTTTGTCTTAGTTAGAACTCACTAGACATATTCAAGATGGCTTTCCATGTGTATCGTCTTAATTGACAAGAATAGTAAGGCAATTATTCTAAATTACTAACATTAAATATGCGAAACTAAAGGAAATGGAAAAGTAAAAAAAAAGTGTAAGTTCAGTAAGATTATAAGAGTTGGGAAAACAACTAAATTTCAACATGATGATGAGATTCCAAGGACAATCTTTAAAGTACCAAGATAGAACACTTGAAGCCGACAAGCAGCAGCACTCTGAGTCTCTGGGTGACAAACGGGCTAGGAAGTACGGACATTGCATAAATAGCTACCATGTCCGTGTCATATTGGACACATCAGACACTCCAGAATCTACTAGGACACACCAAACATGTGTCATGTCCATGTTGCTGTGTCCAAAGTGTCAAGTCATATCCGTCTGTTTAACATAGCTTTGGGACTACATATATAAGAATAGCATTCTTCGCTGCCTGGAAACTGTTAACTAAAATATCACAAACACAAGTAGAAAACTATCGGAAACGCAAACCTTGGCAATGGTCCGAAACGTATCCAAGACCTTGGCTATCGTCAATGCCTGAGGCTTGAAGCCAAACACCGATTTCTGGGAGAACCTGTTGGCCTTCGCTACCAGGCCCAGATCACCCAATTCCTGCAACCAAACAATAACACCGCACAGTAAAATAAACAAACTAAAAACGACCCAAAAGAATTGAGAGAGGAGGAGGACCTTGAGCTGCTTCCTGACGTTCTCCTCCTGCATCCCGTACGCGGCCGCGAGGGCCCTGACGAGCGACGCATCCCCAATCCCCAGCTCCGTCCCCTCGTGTGGCGGAGCGATGCGGTTGGCGGAGAGGTAGACGGCCGGGAGGAGGTCGCCGGGGGTGGTGGCGATCACGGTCTGGAACGCGTTGGAGAGTATTTCGGTGATGGCGATGCGTCCGGACTCGCTGGAGATGAGGTCGAGCGTGGCGGCAAGGAAGAGGAAGGGGACAGGCTCGCCGGGCTTCCACGTGGCGGCGTGCATGGGGTCGAAGTCGGACCCCTTCTTCTTCAGTTCGAGGGAGAGGTTCGCGATCTTGCTCTTATTGTTGGCGTCTTCCTTCTTCGCTTCTTGTTTGGGGATTTCTAGGGTTTTAGGGTTCTCCTTCTTGACTTCTTCTTGTTCTTCCAGGGTTTTAGGGTTTTCTAGGGTTTTAGGGTTCTCCTTCTTGACTTCTTCTTGTTCTTCTAGTGTTTTTAGGGTTTCTAGGGTTTTGGGTTTCTTGGAAGGGGAAGCAGAAGGTGGGGGCTTCTTCTTCTTGGTGGCAGCGGCGCGAGCATTGCTCATGAGGAAGTCGTTGACGTTGCGACCGGAGGAAGAAGACATGGTTGCGGAGGCGGAGGAGAGAGGGAGGTGGTTCTTGTTCTTGAGCAATGGCGGAAGAAGAAATCTAAGAGAGAGAGGAGAACGAAGAGGAAGGAGTCCCGAGAAGAGCATTAAACGGACTGAACATGAGCAGGTTTTAGGAGGGAAGAAGAATAGGAGACAGCACAATAAGGATCCGAAGTTTGGCATTCGGATTCGGGTTGGAAAAATCTCACAAAAAGCAAGTATATAGCACAAATACGTAGATACTATTGTAGTATAAACTACTAGTGTCGTGTTCTTAACTATGTTGTAGAACAAATAGATATCTTCTTTTCTTTTTCTTTGGGATACCGTATCTCTAGTTAGTTTGCACAATAACATCAAATAGCAGTTGCATCCAGAATTATAATTCACTAGGGGCACAATCATAAGGATGTTTGGGGGCAACGTTTTCGGGAAGAAAAAAAATTCGAACTTTTTTGTGGTATAATAACATGATATTATATTAAAATAGTACTATTTTCATATAAGCAAGTATTGTATCTCATAGTTTTTCTCTACGAGTTTCTATACTTTGAAAGTCTGTAACTAAATAGTTTATAATACTACTAAGCAATTATTTTTTCTATGAAGCATACAAGACAATCATTTAAAAACTGATCACAAATTCGGTTTCGTAAATTCGTCTTGACAATATTCATTGCAGAAAAGCATCTTTTCACACTTAGCAAAATGCGGTGATCTTACTTAGGATAGATTTCCATCCATCAGCTTTTAACACTTACAATCATACCTTAGCCACTTTGGCAAGTGCTATAGCGTTCAAAATGTCTTCACCTTTCTTTTGTAAAGCCAATAACAACTCATTTGTGATACCCAATATACTTGGCATCAATTGCAAATTGATGACAAAATCAAATGTCTGTTACTTTCTTAAAAATTATTTTTTTACTGTGGGCCCAGCCTAGTACGGTAAATGTGGGTCCGCCTCTGTCAAGTAGTTAAATAAAACAAAGTACAACACTCCCTCTTGAGTGTGCACAACTCAATTACAAACTGCATTAGTTTTCATGAATGATCTATATCAGTCTTCAGAGATGATTAGGCAGTATATATATATATATATATATATATATATATATATATATATATATATATATATATATATATATATACTTCAAAAAAAAAAATCTTGATTTGAAAAATATAGTGGAAAAAATTGCAACCTAAGTGGAAAAGTACGTCAAAGTAGATGTCTTCATGACGTAAAAATATTGTCATGACCCGCACCCGCTTTTCGGGATGCAAGTGCGTGCACAAGCCAGCTATATATCAAGCGAACTCCAAACCAACTCGAATACGTATACGTTGTCGATAATAGGGTATCATATCTAATAGGGTATCATGTCTAATTGGTAAGTAAAACTATATCTCAATCCACAAGAAGAATATAAACAAGAATGAACATTATGGTTCATGGTCTGTAGCCCACTAGCATATATGTCCAATTAGACTCCAAAGAAATAACATGAGTATATAAAGCTAGGCTAACAAGAAGAGTGCAAATAACGGATGTAAATATGTAATCACGAAAGATATCTGAATCTGAAGTAATCAACTACCATCATGATCGGCTAATTAACTCCGTGCAATCAACTACTTGAACAGATCATCAGGTCCTCAGAGGACTAGCAAGATACATAAAATATGCCTATCTAACAGTTTATCATGCATGAAAAAAATTCAGGATATAAACAAAAAAGGACTAAGCAACTACAAAACATGAATACGAGAACTACTACGCATAAATGAACTACTAGAAAAGAACATAAACATATGACAAGAAATCAAATGGATACTCAAACCCTTTCCCCTAGTGTGGACTCACAAGTTTGAACAAATAACTAACACTCGCCCTTAGTATGGACTCGCAGGTTAGTTTTAAGGAATAAACCATCGCCCCCAGTGTGGACTCCCAGGTTTGAACAAATAACTAACCCTCGCCCCTAGTGTGGACTCGCAGGTTAGTTCAAGACAATCACCCTCGCCCCTAGTGTGGACTCGTAGGTGATTTCAAATAGTCAACCCTCGCCCCTAGTGAGGACTTGCTGTTTGCAAAAACAAAAGTTTGATTTCTACAAACTAAGAAAGAAAGTACAAGAGTACAATAATTTTTGGGGAAGTACAACTATAGGAATCTGATCAGAAGACAATCACTTTATCCCTTTGACGATGTGATATTGAAGACAAGCCTTTGGAGAATGCAATAGCACTTTACCAGGAGATTATGATCATTAGTGATGCTTTGGAACTGATTTGAAACTCTATTTATAGAGTTCTGAAATAACTGTTTTCTGGGTTGCGCGCACTATGAGTTGCTGCCTCCTGTCCAGTTGCGCGAGCGGTTACTTTAACTGTTGGTGATGCGTGGCATCTTGTCAGTGAGATGCGCATGGTCGTGGATAGTATGATAGACACGTTCTTCGAAATTAGTGGCATGCGCGTCACGTCATCTAGCTTCTGGACAAAAATTGATTAAGTGGCGCCAACTAGCCAAGTTGCACCGGCGCAACTTGATAACTGATGCCTCTGACTCAGTCTTCTGTGTTGTGGAAATTTTTTGCGCCCTTTGATAGCTTGCACGAGCTAGCTGTCAACACTTAATGCTGACAAAATCTTCTCGAGCGCTGCGTTGCACGGGATTCGAAGAGATATTCTTTGACTGTTGTACTGTCAGTAATGATGGTTACCGTTACAACTTCTCGAAGAAACTTGCTACGTGGGAACCCGCGCACTTTGATATGGGCGCAACTGGGTCTCGCGCAAATCAGTGACTAGGCGCCACTTGATGTTGGCGCCTTCTTGTGAGTGGCGCTCATTCATTTTTGAGCTTCTACAAGACCCCCTTCAAAGTTTTCAAAATTTTGAAAGATTTCAAAATTTGAAATACTTTGAATTAGAAACGATCGACACGAGTTGCGCCTGTCAATAATGTAACCGACCCCGATTGTTGTCTTTCACATGATGTACTTTTTGACATTTTGAACATCATTGAAATAAAATGTAATGCTCTTTTTGTGGTTCCATTACTTATTATATATTTATAGTAGATATAAGTAATAGATAAGAATAGGAAAATATGTTCAGAGGTACCGGACATGACATATCTCCTTAGAAAAAACAATACTAATTATATCTGTTCAGAGGTAATGTGGATGCGACAGAATATAATTCTCAGAATATTGTCATTTCAAAAGACGACTTTATCAGAGGTAATGTGGACGCAATAGGTCGCTGATGTAGATAATAGAATTCAAAGAAAATGTGGACGTGAATTCATGTATCTATTGATTATCTTCAAGTCAGCTGGGACTCAAAGATAGGATATCTTTTAAAACAATTGGGTTCCAAAAGATGATGTTTGTGATAAGGTGACACGATCTGGATATACTCCACTGGGGATTTTGAAGATTTATTATTTGAGGTTTTATTTACAGAAGAGTGAATAAAAGATAATAACTCGGTATTTTGGGGTATGTATACTATTCAGAAGATGTTTTGTACATTCTTCAAACATAGTATTTTTTAAGAATTTGTCATTGATGGGCATCATAGCAACTCGGCTGTCCATACCAGTCAGTTGATAAGCTCTGTTTGAGAAAACATTGCTTACAACATAGGGACCTTCCCATTTTGCTTCAAATTTGCCCTTGCTCATGTGTGTCATAGTCATAGGACATCTGACAGTAAGGACTAATTCGCCTTTTTGGAATGCTCGTACTTTGACTTTACGGTTGAAAGTTTTTGAGATACGGGCTTGATATAGCTCGATATGTTGTTGAGCTAATAGCCGTTTTTCGTCAAGTGCTTCAAGCTCCTGAAGTCAAAGATGATCATTGTTTTCTATTGTGAGCTCATTGGCAATTACAATCCTTGAGGGGATTTGAATTTTCAATGGTAGGACAGCTTCGTATCCATACACCACGGAGAAAGGTGTACAACCGGTTGGAGTGCGTATAGTAGTACGATAAGTCCATAGACATTCTTCAAGCTTTTCACTCCAGTTTCTCTTATTGGTAGAAACAAATTTCTTGAGAAGCTTGATGATAGTTTTATTGAATGCTTCAGCCAGACCGTTAGCTGCAGTATTGTAGGCCGTAGAAGCAATATTATTGATTCTGTTGTCATCACAAAATCGAGTAAACTTTTAACTGATAAATTGTGGTCCATTATCATGAATGATTCATCGAGGAATACCGAATCTGTATATCACATGATGTTTGATGAAGTTGACGACACTGCTGGTCTTGACTTCAGATAAAGGTATGGCTTCCGCCCATTTCAAGAAGTAATCAGTTATAGCTAGTATAAACTGATGTCCTCTAGATGACGGTGGATTGATAGGACCAATGACATCCATGCCCAAGCTTCAAAGGGCCATGATATGGCAGTCGGATGAAGGAACTCCGATGGTTGATGGATGAAATCTGCATGGATTTGACAGGCTCGATATTTTCTTTCATATTCAATGGCATCTGATACCATAGTGGGCCAGTAGTAGCCCATACATCTAATACGATCCTGTAACTTAGGACTGGGCTGATGTGCACCACATACACCATCGTGAGCTTCACGTAGTATTTGTTTTGCTTCATCTTCCGCAAGACAACGTAAGAGTAGACCAATGTTCGCCGATATAGGCTCTTGGAGGTGTAATTGTAATAAAATCGGAGTGATCGCCTACGGATTGTTGTAGCTTCCTTAGGATCTTCAGGTAAGATGTCTGTACCATGAAGTCGATGAAATGAGCTCTCCAGTCATCACTAATGATGTTGATTTCAGTTGAATTGCTGGACTCAATATTTGAGTTATTCTCGATACAAAATAACTCTCTGTTAGTGATGACAATTATCTGTTGCCTTCTCACTGGGATTGCTAATACGGCTGCCATATTAGCCAATACATCAGCCTTCGTTTTGCATGCCCAATGTACATGTTCAATGAAGAAGCCCTTGAATGATATAGCCAGTCTAACTACCGCTTTATGATATGGAACGAGATCCTGGTGCCAAACTTCATACGTGCCTCTAACCTGATTGACGATCAGTTTAGAGTCTCCATATACTTCAAGATATTCAATATCCAATTGTTTAGCCAATTGGAGACCAATGAGCAGAGCGTTGTATTCAGCCACGTTGTTAGAATATGACTAGTCTAAAGAATAAGCTCTTTGAATAGCTAATCCTTCTGGTGATACGAGGACGATTCCAACTCCAGCGACAATGGCACCTTTTGGTCCGATTCTGGATGCACCGTCAAAGAATAGACGCCAGGCAAGAATTTCTTCTAAAATCATATTGGATTCCAAAGTTTCGTCTGAAATCTCATCATAGAGTTTAGACGTCTCCAGAATTGAATGAGCCGCGAGGAAGTCAGCTAAGGCTTGACCCTTAACAGACTTTTGTGGGACATAGACCATATCATATTGTGCTAACAATATGGCCCATGTAGCAAGTCTGGAATTGAGTGTACTGGGCTTCTTCATCAAGACCCAGAGAGGGTTAACTCTGGAGATAACATGAATAGTCTGGCCAGTGATATAATGTCTGGTTTTCTGAACAGCAAATATTAAAGCTAAACACTCTTTTTCTACCGGGCCGTATCGATGTTCAGCCTTGATCATTGTGCGGCTGCGATAATAGATAGCTTGCTCATGACCTTCTTTGTTCTTCTGAGCTAGTAAGGCACCCCATGAATGATCCATTGCTCGAACATACATCAGGAAGGGTATTCCTGAGACTGGAGGTACTAGAACTGGAGGGTTCATCAAGTACCGCTTTATGTCTTCAAATGCTTGTTGGCATTCTTCAGTCCAAATGAAAGATACACCTTTCTTCATGAGTTGAGTGAACGGTCTACAGCATCCAAAGATATTTGAGATGAATCTCCTAATGTACGCAAGCCGTCTCTGGAATTCTCGTAGCTCTTTTAGGTTGCGTGGAGGACGCATCTCTTGAATGGCTTTGATTTTCTCAGGGTCAACGTGTATAACTTTACAGGTAATAACGAATCCAAGAAATTTGCCACTAGAGACTCCCAGAAATGACTTGGTGGGATTCATCTTGAGTTGATGCTGGCGCATTAGATCGAAGATAGTTCTCAAGTCTTGGATGTAGTCTTCCTTTAGATAACTTTTGACAGCAATATCATCGACATAGCATTCAACTATCTTCCATAAATGATTACGAAAGATAGTACTCATAGCCCGCTGATAAGTTGCACCAGCATTTTTAAGACCGAATGGCATGACAGTGTAGCAATACTCCTAGAGGAGTACGAAAAGATGTATGTTTCTTATCTTCTGGATGCATCTTGATTTGATTGTATCCTGAGAATCCATCCATAAAAGATATTCGTTCGAATTCGCAAGTATTGTCGATCATGACATCAGTGATCGGAAGAGGAAACTCATCCTTGGGACAAGCATCGTTGAGATCTCTAAAGTCAATACAGAATCTGACCTTTTCCGTTTTCTTCATAACTAGGACAACATTAGCAACCCAGTCAGGATGTTGTTGTTCTCTAACAAAACTACAAGAGATAAGCTTCTTGACTTCAGTTTCTTCGGCATCCATCATGTTAGGTCGGAATTGACACTATTATTGTTTGACCGGCCTTGTATTGGACAAGATGTTGAGCCTGTGGGTAGCAATCTGAGGATCCAGTCCCGGCATATCCTCATAACTCCAGGCAAAGACGTCAATGTATTCTCGAATAAGCTGAATTAATTCTTGTTTATCCTCTTCTAGGAGACTGTTACCGATAAAGATAAGACTTGGCGAGCCTTCTTCTCTAACATTAATCTGAATTAATTGATCTTCAGTAGGGGTTCTCGTTGCTCAAAGCGAAGTTCCCATTGAGTGTCCATCCTTTGTGCCCAAGGATCTGCTTCAGGAGCTTCAATAAAGTCATCATCGTCTTCTGAGAATTCAGCAGACGCCATATTGGAAGATAGTGTCACCCGATGGACGTGGCCTACACTGATATCAGAATCCCATGAAACAAAATCAGAAGAGTTAGATCGCTCCTCTTTATCAGATTTGGAGGCTTGAGGGTCGGAATCGGCGAGATATAACCTAATCCATGCTTCGTTTTACCGTAATATTGCAGTGACTTTCCTTTTGGAGCAGGGATACGAATATGAGTTCGCCTTCCCTTACCGCCATTGAGACCAGCTTTAAAATTGTAGCCCATCTTTTGAATGATATCTTTTGATTGTTGACTATAACGACGTAGTTGGAGTCTTCCGTTATTGTCATTTTCTTCCTCGCTATCGGGCGTAGTCTTCTGCTCTGCTCCTTTACTAAAAAATATAGGAAGTTCATCTTTCTTCCTGAAAGGAACTAAGAAGAAGAAGTCTTGCACTGGATTGAGCAGTACTTCGTCTTGGAGAGGTTGAACTGCTCCTATTGTAAGTGGTTCGAAGTTATCTAGCATTTCTAAGTAACATCAAGTATAATAAAAGACATCAGTATACTGTAAAGGAGATGCTACTTTATTGATTTGTACATCATCATTTACAACAGGGTTCTTGGCCTTAGCAGAAAGCTTGGTAAGGTTGATAACCAGAGGAGGAGAAGGAGAAGGAGGAGGAGGAGGCTTGTTACGACGAAGGTCGATAACAAGAGGCTCAGAAGAGGTGAGCTCCTTCTGTTCTATTTTTTCAGCATGATATTTAGCATGAGAAGAAAGATGAATGGTCAACGTCTAGATAAAGGACGAGAAGTACGTCCTTTGACCGGAATCACAAGGACATCATCTGGGGTGTCCCTCTGATCTTCCTCAGTATCTATGGCCAGTACAACTTTCATGAATTCCTGCCTGTACATTCGGGAATCAGTACAATATGCTTCGATACCCCGGAAGGGTTTAAGATCAGCCACCTCTTTTTGGACCTCTTTATTGACGTCCACATACTTGAAGTATTGATGAAGAGTTGATAGCACGATATTATGCTCATGCAGAAATGGTCTTCCCAGCAAGGCATTATAGGAGCCATGATTGTCGATCACATAGAAGGTAACCTTTGTACGAAGATTGTCGATTTGTAATTTCAGGCGAATCTTCCCTAGGGGTTCACTTCTACCGGAATTAAATCCTAGGATTGTCGTGATAGTTGTGGAAAGATTATGCACAGGGATCTTCAGAGCATCTAGTAGAGTCTTTGGCATAATACTGAGTGCAAATCCAGGATCGATCAGGATGCAGTCGACCTTCATTGTATCGACATATCCCATAAAATAGAGAGGTCGGTCATGTCGATTGTCTTCCAGCAGCATATCATCTTGTGTACAAAGGTAATGTTGGGCATCAGCTCCATCACACTATGACAATGAAAGCAGGTCACGGGCTTCTCGTCTGGCTTCTTAAGGAGTGTCAGACAAGTGTCGGCTTACATCAAAGCTTTACTCAATGTTTCTCGCGTTTCCCTTAAGAGACGCAGGAGTTCAAAGATTGATAACCTTGCTGGAGTATTAGCCAATTGAGCCAATATATCAAAGTTATAAGGCTTCTCAAGTCCAAGAGGTGGAATCTTCTTTAATACTTTATCGAAGCGGACATGCTATTTTCCTTTGTCAGCCGCCGTCGATTTGGAAGGAGTTGGTTCCACTGGAGGTGATAAAGCCGATGGAACATTAACAACAGGAGAAGATGATGCTGGAGGAGCCTCCGAAGCTGGAGCATGGCTCTCTTTACCTTCTGAATAGTTTTTCAGGTAAAGTCTCCCAGACCTGGTACCCGTTAAGGCTTCTTCTTCGGATACAGGTTCGAAGGACACCATATTACAACTCTTTGTCTAGATCTTGTTTTTGGACAACTTCCTTTGACAAGATGAAGAGTCTGTCCAAAAACCCAAACCAACACGAGTTTGGTTGTGTGAAAGGCATAGAGTTTGAACCATTAATATGGTATCCTTTGAACCATTAACAGAAGAAGAAATCCTAATGGGCACTAGATCTGGGAAACCCTATCTTCGGGAGTATTCCGAAAATCAAGAGAACCCTGCTCCATCCTCGGATGCTCTTCCTCTATTATCTTTTCATGCTGAAGATACACCGTCTACATCTGTGCCAGTGGTCGAACCATCTCCTCCTAAACCAACATCAGCAGACAAGGGAAAGCAACATGTTCGCGTTGATAAAGCATTGAAGAAGTCATCATCTCTTGGACTTGAAAAGCCTTATAATTTTGACATATTGGCTCAATTGGCCAATACTCTAGCAAGATTGTCAATCTTTGAACTTTTACGTCTCTCAAAAGAAACTCGTGAGACGTTAAGTGAAGCCTTGATACATGCTGACACTTGTTTAACTCTTCTCAAGAAGCCTAAAAAGAAGCCAATCAACTGTGCACATTGTCATAGTGTATTTGAATTAATGCCCAATATCATTTTTACACAAGATATGTTGTTAGAAGACAATCGTCATGATCGTCCTCCCTATTTTATGGGGTATGTGGACACCATGAAAGTCGACCGTATTCTGATTGATCCCGGGTCTGCACTTAGCATCATGCCAAAGTCCTTATTGGACGCTTTGAAAATCCCAGTACATAATCTTTCTACAACTATTACTACCATCCTGGGATTCAATCAAGGAAGAAGTGAACCTTTGGGGAAGATACGCCTAAAACTTCAAATTGGCTATCTTCGTACAAAAGTAACTTTCTATGTTATTGACAATCATGGCTCATACAATGCTTTGTTGGAAAGGCCATTCCTCCATGAACACAATATTGTACCCTCTACGCTCCACCAATGTTTCAAATATGTGGATGGTAATGGAGAAGTCCAAAAAGAGGTTGCAGATCTGAATTCTTTCAAAGGAGTTGAAGCATATTGCAACGATTCTCGTATGTACAAAGAGGAATTCATGAAGGTAGTACTAACAATGGACACAGATGAAGAACATAAGAGTATACCTAATGATACTCTGGTGATTCCAGTCAAAGGACGTACCTCCTGTCCTCAGTCTTCCCAACCACTGACTATTTATCTACCTTCTCATGAGAAGCGACCTAAAGGTGATAGTCAGGAACAAAGGGAGCTCACCTCTTCTGAGCCGCTTGTAATCGATCTCCATCGCAAGAAGCTCCCTCCTCCTTCTCGTTCTTCTTCTCCCCCTCTTGTCATCAATCTGACTAAGCCTGCTAAGGCTAAAGTTCCTGTTGTAAATGATGGTGTAAAAATCAATAAAGTATCTCCTTTGCAGTATACTGATATTTTTTTACTATACTCAGTGTTATCTGGATATGCTAGATAGCTTTAAGCCACTTACAATAGAAGTCGTATCATCTCGACAAAATGTGGTATCACTGGATTCAATACAAGAGTCGTACTTCTTAGTACTGTCTCGAAAGAAAGATGAAAAGCCTATATTCTTCAACAAAAGAGAAGAACCAAAAATCATGCTCTATGATGATAATAGAGATGATACAGGAAGGCTACAATTATGATGCTATAGTCCACAATCTAAAGCCATCATCCATAAAATGGGCTATGATTTCAGAACAGGTCTCAACAATGGTAAAGGAAGGCGAACCCCTCTTCGTATTACTGTTCCAAAAGGAAAATCACAACAATACCACAGTAAAACGAAACGAGGACTAGGTTATATGTCACCACTTCCAACTCCAGAACCTTCTGAATCTGATGAAGAAGAACGTTCAAACTCTTCTGATTCTATCTCGTGGGATTCTGATACCAGCATCGGTCATATTCATAAGGCGATAGTATCTTCTAACATGGTGTCCGCCGAATTCTCAGAAGATGACTAAAGTGACATTGAAGAAGCTACTGAAATGGACCCTTGGATACAAAGGATGGACAATCAGTGGAAACTTTGTTTTGAACAACGAGAACCACTTACTGAAGATCAACTGGTCCAAATCGATATTGGAGAGAAAGGTGTATCACGACCAATCTTCATCAGTAAGAATCTCTCAGAAGATGATAAACAAGAATTAATTCACCTTATTCGTGAATACATTGACGTCTTCGCCTGGAGTTACGAAGATATGCCGGGATTAGATCCTCAAATTGCAACTCACAAGCTTAACATTTTGCCGAATGTCAAACCGGTCAAACAACAACAATGACCATTCAAGCCTGAAATGATAGATGCAATTGATGATGATGTCAAAAAGCTTATAGCTTGTGGCTTTATCAGAGAAGAACAACATCCTGACTGGGTGGCCAATGTCGTCCCTGTCCTGAAGAAGACCGGAAAGGTTCGAGTTTGCATAGACTTTCGGGATCTCAATGATGCTTTCCCTAAAGACGAATTCTCTCTCCCAATTACTGATGTTATGATCGACAACACATGTGGATTCGAACGAATTTCTTTCATGGATGGGTTTTCTGGATATAATCAAATCCGGATGGATCCTGAAGATGAAAAATATACTTCGTTTCGTACTCCTCGGGGTGTGTACTGTTATACGGTCATACCGTTTGGTCTTAAAAATGCAGGTGCAACTTACCAGCGGGCTATGAGCACTATCTTTCGAGATCATTTGCGAAAGACTGTCGAATGTTATGTTGACGATATTGCTGTCAAAAGTCATCTCAAAGAAGATCACATTCAAGATTTAAGAACTATCTTCAATCTAATGCGCCAACATTAACTCAAAATGAACCCCACCAAGTCTTTATTGGGTGTCTCTAGTGGTAAGTTTTTCGGCTTCGTCATTACCTCTAAGGGTATATACGTTGATCCCGAGAAGATCAAAGTTATTCAAGAGATGCGTCCTCCACGCAACCTAAAAGAGCTACGAGGATTCCAAGGTCGACTTGCATACATCAGGCGGTTCATTTCGAATTTATCTGGATGTTGCAGACCATTTACTCAATTAATGAAGAAAGGTGTATCTTTCGTTTGGACGGAAGAATGTCAACGAGCATTTGATGACATAAAGCGGTATTTAATGAGTCCACCGGTTCTTGTACCACCGATCTCAGGAATACCCTTTTTAATGTATGTCCGAGCAATGGATCATTCATTGGGAGCTTTGCTAGCTCAGAAGAACAAGGAAGGTCATAAACAAGCCATCTACTATCTCAGCCGAACAATGATTGGAGCTGAACATCGTTATAGTCCAGTGGAGAAGGAATGTTTAGCCTTAATGTTTGCTGTTCAGAATACAAGACATTACATCATAGGTCAAACTATTCATGTCATATCCCGGGTCAATCCTCTTCGAGTCTTAATGAAGAAGCCAAGCACACTTAATTCTAGGCTTGCCACATGGGCCATATTGCTAGCACAATATGATATGGTTTATGTTCCTCAAAAGTCTATAAAAGGCTAAGCACTTGCTGACTTCTTAGCAGCTCATCCTGTCCCTGAGACATCTAAACTCTATGATGATATTCCGAACGAAACATTGGAATCAAATATGATCTCAGAAGAATTTCCTACTTGGAGGTTGTTCTTTGATGGAGCTTCTAGAATTGGACCTGGAGATACTCTTGTTGCTGGAGTAGGAATTGTTCTTATTTCACCCAATGGATTAACTATTCAAAGGACCTATTCTTTCGACGAATCATGCTCCAACAATGTGGCAGAATACAATGCTTTGCTCATTGGACTTCAATTAGCCAAATAATTGAATATTGAATATCTCGAAGTATATGGTGACTCTAAGCTGATTGTTAATCAGGTTAGAGGCATATATGAAGTCCGACATCAAGATTTGGTACCATACCATGAAGCAGTAACCAGAATAGTTTTTTCATTCAAAGGACGTCGTGCATCCAATACAGAAGCCGATGCCTTAGCTAACCTAGCCGCGGTATTGGCAGTGCCAATCAAAAGACAACAGATGGTTGTTATTTCTAATAGAGAACTATTTTGTGTTGAAAACAACCACAATATTGAATTCAGCAATCTAACTGAAGTCAATGTCATTAGTGAGGATTGGAGGACACCTTTCATCGATTTTGCAGTACATGACATATTGCTAGAAGATCCTAAGGAAGCTACAAGTATCCGTCGTCGATCACTTCGATTCTATTATAATCATACTACTAAAACTCTCTATCGAAGAACTTTTGATGGATTACTCTTGAGGTGTCTCGCTGGTGATGAAGCAAAACAGATATTACGTGAAGCTCATGATGGCGTTTGTGGAGCACATCAACCTGGTCCTAAATTATAGGATCGTATCCGACGTATGGGCTACTACTGGCCCTCTATGGTATCAGATGCTATTGATTATACAAGAAAATGCCGTGCATGTCAAATTCATGCAGATTTCATTCACCAACCGTCGGAATTTCTTCATCCAACTGCAGCTTCATGGCCTTTTGAAGCTTGGGGCATGGATATAATTGGCCCTATCAATCCTCCTTCATCTAAAGGACATCGGTTCATCTTAGCTATAACCGATTATTTTTCCAAGTGGGCCGAAGCTATACCTTTGGCGGAAGTAAAAACTAGTAGCGTTATCAATTTTATCAAACATCATGTGATATACATATTTGGTGTCCCTCGCCGAATCATCCATGATAATGGGCCACAATTTATCAGCCAGAAGTTTAGTAGGTTCTGTGATGATAACAAAATTAATAATGTCGCCTCTACAGCCTATAATCCTGCGGCTAACGGGTTGGCTGAAGCATTCAACAAGACCATTATCAAACTTCTTAAAAAGTTTGTCTCTATTAACAAACGCAGTTGGAGTGAGAAACTTGGAGAATGTCTATGGGCATATCGCACTACTGTCCGTAACCCCACAGGTTGTACACCTTTTTCTCTGGTATATGGATGTGAAGCTGTTTTACCTTTGGAAATTCAAATTCCATCATTGAGAATCGCTATTGCTAATGAGCTTATGACAGATAATAATGATCGTCTTCGGCTTCAGGAATTGGAGGCGCTCGATGAGAAAAGGTTATTAGCTCAACAGCATATCGATCTTTATCAGGCTCAGATTTCAAAAGCTTTCAATTGCAAAGTTAGAGTGCGAACATTTCAAGAAGGCGAGTTGGTTCTTACAGTCAGACGTCCTATGACTATGACACATATGAGCAAAGGTAAATTCGAGGCAAAATGGGAAGGACCGTATGTGATAAATAAAGTCTTCTCTAATGGGGCCTATCAATTAACAGATATGGATGGCAGAGTTGCTATGATGCCCATCAATGGCAAAATTTTCAAGAAATATTATGTATAAAGACAAAATATACTTTATTTTCAGAGACATGATGTAAATAAAAGTTCATTTTTTATTCAAAAGCAGAATGGAATTACATAATAATAAG
This sequence comes from Iris pallida, assembly GCA_029216955.1. NCBI lineage: Eukaryota > Viridiplantae > Streptophyta > Magnoliopsida > Asparagales > Iridaceae > Iris > Iris pallida. The sequence goes on from JANAVB010013200.1 coordinate 14,073,015, forward strand.
GACGGTGAGGAGGCCCTGACCCTTCATGATTAAATACATCGTTCGCCAACAGTTCAAACATCTCATTGTCTGAACTCACAAGGAACTTGCAGGCAGCCATCCTCAATGCCTCTTCTTCAACAGTCTTTCTAGGCTCTACTAGCTTGGAAATCAAGTCCTCTCCTGGTACAGGAGTAGTTGAGCCTTCACCCATTTCTTTCTGAGGAGGTACTGAGGGCTCAGCAGGTGGTGTCTCAGTCTTTCCTTCAAGCTTTGGGATGAGGAAATCTTTGGAGGACATTTTGTACAGAAAAGAAAGAAAGTGACGATATCTACAAAAGTTTTGTTCTATTTATAGATAAAACAACTAGATAGTCAATCTCGAGAACTGATGCGACTTTTTGAAAGAAGCCCAACTGTTCATTCATTTATAACTGTTCGTTCATTATCCGATGTGACTGTTCATTCATTTTCAGTGTCCTTATCTCAAAAATTGAAGTGACCGTTCACTTTTCCTAATGAGAGTTCACATTCTCTATACTTTTGAAATTTTGTATTACATCAACAACTTGTCATCCACATTTTTCCTTGATTCTATGTTTCTTATCACCACATCAAAATCAAATCGTAAAGAAGAGAAAATCATTATTTATTCCTTCTTTAAAAATATAGATACATCTTAATGGAAATCTATTACATCTCGGATTTTCATTCTAAATGAAGGTCTATTACATCTTTGGATCTTCTCATCGATAATGAAGGTCTATTACATCTTTGGATCTTCTTATTTGTTGGTGGTAATTCCTTGTCTTCTCGATCTGAAGCAACGAGCCAGACGATGGAATTAACTCTGGTCTTCTCTCTGAGAAAGACTAGAGGAGAACCACAGAGTGCAGCAGCCCAAAGATGAGCTGCTGTCAATACAACTGGTGGAGAGAAGACAGCATGCCAGAGGAACTAGGAACGAGATCACCCTTGTGATACAATTCATAGTTCTGCGTCTTCACCATCCAACTCTCATGTATAAAGGCTCTTCCTACCATCTGAGGAAGACCCTTCTTAACATAAAGAGTCCTGAGCTGTCTGATTTGAGTGTCAGAACCATATGAGCTGTCTGATGTAGGTGTCAGAAGAATGTTTTCTGCAACATCCAAATTACCAATACCAGTTCTGAAGAAGCTCACTAACCAAGTCCCTGCAAATATCAATAAAACAGGAGAAGTTAGCAGAAATCTATCAGCAGTATGCGCCTACAAACAGGCGCACATCAGCAATGCGCCTACAAACAGACGCACGTCAGCAGTATGTGCCTACAAACAGGAGCACATCAGCATTGCGCCTATAAGCATGCGCATATCAGCACTGAACACTGATCAAACAAGCGTATGACAGCAATATGTGCCTCTGATCAGAGCTAAACACTAGGCCACAGTGTGCGCCTATTCTCAGAAATAGTTAGCACACATCAATAAGTGTATACAACATGCAGATTAATACTTATCTCCAGAAGTGGTGCGAAAGAAAAATACTCATACTATTGATTCTTCGTCAAGACTTACCAATTTTTGAAGACACAACATGCAAGCAAATAATATCAGAATGAAGTGGCGCAACCCTATGGGAAGACATTAGTTTTGAGAGAGTATGAATGGTTTTTTCATTTCTGAATGTCCTTTTTAAAGAGGTTAAAGATGAGATCGGTGCGTCGTTCTAGGATCCTATTTTGGAAAAGAACTAAAAATGGGCATCTAAAAAAAACGTGTAACGACTGCCACATGTTCTTCAGAAGAAACAGTAAAACGAAGAATTAGTTAAAAGAATATGTCCATGAGCACCATTCGAAATCACAGCCACACAAAATCAGAAATTCTAGGTTTTATTGCATAAAGACGGGTGGACCCCTACAGTCAAGGACATAAAATTAAAAAAAATTGTTCTGCCCAGAACATTATTTCTTGTCCTTGCCTTCATCAGTCTGACGAAGGGCGGCGTCTAATTCTTGCATAGTGCAGATCCCCGAGCGACGCATCAAGTTGAGAAATCCCTCCGAATTGATGTGCTCCTCAAAGGATGAACTGTCACTCGAGCGATTGAAGACAGACGGGGTTAAACCAAAACAGTTCAGAAAGTTCACTGCCCTCAAAGCTGGGTCAGCCTCCAATAAAAAAGTTGTAGGCGCAACATCCTATCTCGCTTCAGTAGACTTGGTTATGGTGTCAGTATTGGTATCCATCTCTTTCTTCTTGGGGGCCATTGAAGAACAGAAGTGAAGACCAAAGTACAGAGATCAACTACATATATATATCAACAAATTGACTCTTCGTATTCCTCATGGGAAACTGAAAGAAATCAATAAAACTCCGGGAGACGAAGAGAAGATTGAATATTTTCGAGAAAGGTATTTAATCATGATGACCGAGCATTGACCGACGCAACCTGACTTAGTCAAAACTTTTATAAATTCAAAGTATTCCAAAACTTTGCAATGTTTTTAAGTTTTGAAAACTTTGAAAGGGGTCTTGTAGAGCCTAAAAATCAAGTTACGCCTTGAATATACTGATCAGTGATCAAGTTGCGCCCCAAAAATCAAGTTGCGCCACTGATATGATGCTTAGAGAACAGACAGCGCCACCTATCAGATTGCGCCCAATATCAGACTGCGCCCAATCTTTTTGTGCCAAAATCTACATGGTATCTGACACTTAATGGTCATCATTACCTGACCATACTGATGACTGACACAACAGTGAACGAGGAAAATCTCTTCGAATCCCGTGAATTGTGTCGCTCAAGGAAAAGTTGGTGGACCGCTGTCTTGTACACTTCGTGAGTTGTGCCCAGGCGCAATCTAAACAAAATCCTTAGTTGCGCCTGGGCGTAACCTGAATGACTTTTACTCAGAAGCTGCCACGTGTGTAGGCGCAGCTCTAATCAAGCGCAGTTTGACTTGTTGACTGAAGCTCGCACAACCTGATAAAGTTGAGACAACTTACATTCTAAAGCAGGATGACGTGGCGCACATGCCACTAATCTCTCAAGACGTGTCTACTATCCTGTACACGACCACGCACATCTCAATTATATGATGCCATGTGTCTAAATACAGTTAGTACACGATTGACAACTGAATGAAAGTTGGCACAACAGGAGGTTGGCGCAATCCAGTATGGCGCAATCCAGCCTCGCACACATCAGAATAACTGCTAAAACAGTTATTTTCTGAACTCTATAAATAGAGTTTCCAATCATCATCATGGAGGGATCAAGAACTCTTGCAAAAATTGCTGCTGCGTTCTCTAGAGGCTACAGTCTTCAAGTTTACATAGTCCAAGGGATAAAGTGATCGTCTTCTGATCAGATTCCTAAAGTTGTACTTCCCCAGAATTCATTGTACTTTGTACACTTTTACATGTTTGGAATAAAACAAATTTTTGTTTTTTGCAAACAGTACTGTTCATCGTCCCGACAGCACCAAAAGGTGTGGGGAACACATGAACACGAAAATGACATAACTTGCTCATATGAAGTCGAAATCAAGCGGTTCAAAAACCAAAATTGGGTAGAATTAAATTCCCTACAACATGAAATCATTAGATCTCGAAAATAACCAAGTTTTAGAGATCAAAACAAAAAAACTAAAAAAGTTACAAACTTAGATCTACAAGAATCCATCCATCAAACCCAAAAATTTCAAGTTCTAAAGAGGCTTAGAATCAAGTAAGGAAGATAATGAAACAATAAAACTTAAGATCCATCATGAAGCAAGTTGCACTTGTGTAGGCTTGGTAGGTAGGAGGAGTAAATGAAGAAGATGAAGAAGTAAATGTAAATAATGGAGGAGAGAGAAGGAGTTGGTTTTATACAAAATCTCTCCATCTCAAACAAAAACAAGCCAAGCCAAGCCAAGCCAAGTCAAATTGAACCGGACCAAATTAAAATAAACTAAGTCAAGATTAAACCAAGACTAGGCTAAGCAAGACAAGTCTAATTACGGTCCACCTGACAAATGTCAGAAATCTGTATACGTATACTAAAAATACGTACAACGGAAAATGGGAGTGACAACTCTACCCACCTTAAAAAAAATTTGTTCTCAAAATTTAATCAAAAGGCTAGAGGTGTCGGGACAAGCTATACTAATACTGGCAATCTATGACTAACAGTGAACCAAGCAATCATTCATGCAAGCAAGGAAGTAAAAGCATAAGGCATAAGGAAGACCTTATACCTTATGAGTCAAACAAGTAGGGGTATCGCGAACGGATATCATCCTTACGTTCCCACGTTGACTCACCCAAAGAGTGATGGCCCCAAGCAACACGGACTAAACTAGTAGTCTTGTTCTTGAGTACCTTCTTTCTTCGGTCCAATATGGATACAGGCCTTTCCTTATACGAAAGGTTGGTACCAACGACCAATTCCGAATGATCAAGAATATGGCTCGGATCCGGGATATACCGTCGCAATTGGAATACATAGAAAATGTCATGTACCTCACGTAACGATGACGGAAGAGCGAGACAATAGTACATATCACCTACTCACTCGAGAATGTCAAATGGCCCTATATACCTAGGACTAAGCTTTCCCCGTACGCTGAATCGAATGACACCACGGGTAGACGAGATCCTAATGAATACGTGGTCACCGAATAAAAACTCAAGGGGGGTGCCGATGAGAATCGACCCAATGGCGCTGGCGATCTTGGGCAACTCGAAGATGATCTCTGACTTGTCTGACCACCTCGATTGTCTGCATAACCATCTCTAGACCAATCATCTGCCTCTCACCCACATTGTCCCATGCTAACGGAGATCTGTACTTTCTGCTGTACAAGGCCTCAAAGGGTGCCATCTAGATACTGGCCTGGAAACTATTATTATATGAGAACTCCACTAGGTGCAGGTGATCTTCCCACGAACCACCAAAGTCTAGCGTACAAGATTGCAACATATCTTCAAGAGTCTGTATCGTACGTTCTGACTGACCATCTGTCTGCGGATGATATGCTGAACTGAACTTGAGACGATTCCCTAAACTCTCTTGAAGACTCCGCCAAAAGTGTGATATAAATCTTGAATCTCTATCGGACTCGATATTGACTGGCACTCCGTGCAATCTGACTATCTGTCTGAGGTACATCTTCGCAAGCTGATCCGTCGACTGACCAATTCTGAAAGGTAGAAAATAAGCTACCTTCGTGAGACGATCAACGATAACCCAGATAGCATCTCTTCCAGCTGGAGATTTAGGTAACCCAGATACAAAATCCATGGTAATGTGCTCCCATTTCCATTCTGGGATCGGTAAAGGTTGAAGAAGTCCAGCTGGTCTATGATGTTCAGCTTTAACTTGTTAACAAACTAAACAATGAGTGACAAACCGGGCTATCTCCCTCTTCATGCCATTCTACCAGAAATGCTGGCGAATATCATGATACATCTTCGTACCGCCGGGATGAATTGAATATTGTGAACTGTGAGCCTCTGCCATAATCTCCTGTCTGTTATTACCACTGGGTACACAAAGACGCCTCCCATGTCAGAGAGTACCATCTTCGTGAATACATAAGTCTGGTCTTCGTCCTGCTTTACACTCTGCTCTGAGCCGCTGAAGTTTAGAATATGTTGATTGTGCCATCTTGATCCTCTCAACTATGCTGGACTAAACTTGCATGATGGCCATCAATGCCATATTGGTAGGAAGAACTACTTCTATTTCTATCTTCTGAAGATCTGCTAATAACTCTAGCTGTGCTGTTAGAAAATAAGCTCCTGCTCTTCTGCTCAACGCATCTGCAACTACGTTGGCCTTCCCAGGATGATATTGCAGATTGATGTCATAATCCACCAATAACTCTAGCCATCTTCTCTGACGCATATTGAGATCCTTCTGGGTAAACACATACTTAAGACTCTTGTGGTCGGTGAAAATCTCTACCCGATCTCCATACAAATAATGCCTTCACAACTTGAGTGCAAAAACCACCGCTGCTAATTCTAAGTCATGGGTTAGGTAATTCCTCTCATGATCACGAAGCTGACGTGATGTATAAGCTACTACCTTACCATGCTGCATCAAGACGCATCCCAATCCTCTGCCGGAAGTATCACAATAAACTGAAAATCCTCCAGTCCCATCTGGAAGCGTGAGAATGAGGGCCGTCATCAACCTTTGCTTCAACTTCTTAAATGAACTCTGACACTCTAATGTCCAAACAAACTGTACGTCCTTGTGGGTCAACTGCGTTAATGGTGCTGAAATCCGAGCAAAGTTTGACACAAACCGTCGGTAATAGCCGGTCAATCATAGGAAACTCCGAACTTCTACGATGGTACAGGGAACTGGCCAAGTCTCTATAGCCACTATCTTCTGGAGGTCAACTTCCACTCCACCTCTGTTGATGATATAACCTAAGTACGAAATACGATCGAGCCAAAATTTGTACTTACTGAACTTCGCGTACAACTGGTGCTCCATGAGAATCTGAAGGACTATACGAAGATGCTGCTCATGCTCTGCCTCACTCTTGCTATAGACTAAGATGTCGTCTATAAACACTATCACGAACTGGTCCAAATAGGGCATGAAGATACGATTCATGAGATCCATGAATACGGCTGGCACATTAGTCGCTCCAAATGGCATAACAAGGAACTCCCAATGTCCATATTTATATCTGAATGCTGTCTTCGGGATGTCTTGCTCTTTGACTCTAATCTGATGGTACCCTGACTGTAAGTCAATCTTCGAAAATACTGTTGTCCTACTGAGTTGATCAAATAAATCATCTATCCTTGGTAGGGGATATCTGTTCTTGATTGTTACATAATTCAAGGTACGATAATCAACACATAATCTTGATGTACCATCCTTCTTTTTCACAAGAAGCATCGGGGCTCCCCAAGGTGATCCACTAGCACGAATGAATCCCTTGGTTCTGAGTTCTTCAATCATCTTGTACAAAATCTCCAACTCTGAAGGGGCCATCCTGTAGACTCTCTCTGATACCGGTGCCGTCCCTGGAAGCAAATCAATAGTAAACTCTATATCTCTCTCTGGCAGCATGCTTGGAAGCTCTCCAGGAAACACATCAGGGAACTCTTATACTACTCTGGGAAATTGAACTGCTTCTGCTACAACCATCCGTAATACTGGAGGAGAATGTTCTACTTCACCTTTGGAAAATAAAAACTCTGGTTCGTCTGGAATACCAAAAATAATCCTGTCAATATGGCAGTCTATTCTTGCGTATTGATCCTTCAACCAATCCATTCCTAGGACCACATCATAGTCGGCCATCAGAAATTCTATCAATCTAGCAGGAAACTTTCTACCGCTAACGACGATTTGACACGAGGAATAGACTCTATCTATCCCCACAAGACCGTTACCAGTAAGTATATTGAGCCTCACTGATAATGACTCGGGCTCCAGTCCTATCCGTGTTACGAATCTTGCAGACATAAATGAATGCGATACACCCAAATCAAATAATACTGATGCTGGAAAAGAGTTGACGAGAATGGTACCTGCCACCACCTCACCTGATGCCAATTCTTTTGCCACAATCAGAGTCATCGCTTGACCTTGTCCTCTTGGTGCTAGTCCCCTTTGCTGGTGACCTCTCTGCCTATTTTGAATCTGAACCTGGGCATACTGTTGAGCCTGAGGCAGCAATGGCCTCGGAGGCTGGTACTGTTGCTGATGCACTGGTGCTGGACCTCTAACCGATGGACTGGTTAGGTTTGACGATGATGAACTGGCTCTATTCGGACAGGACCCTATCTTGTGGTCCGGTGCCCCACAAGCCAAGCACAATCCCTGTGCTCTACAACATTCTGATACTACATGTTCTGGCTTCCCACAATGAGAGCAGCCCATTGCGGAAGACTGCTTCTGCTGCTAAGGATACGTCGGTGTCGAGTGTTGAACCGACGAAACTGTGGTCGCCCTCCTAGGAGCTCTAATTGTTAAAGCCCTGGCTGTCGGGGCTGGTGCTGATGACTGGGACATCTGCCCATGAGACCTCTTCCATCCTCCGCTTCTATCTACAATCCTGTGCAAAGTGTACTCATGCCTCTTCGTTGCTCGCAAGACGGCATCAAATGTCTGGTGCTCAAACTGCTCCACTGATATAATGATCTCTAGGTAGAGTCCTTGTTGGAATCACTGGGCTCGGTCTAATTCGGTTGCCACCAAGGTAGGAGCAAACCGACTAAGTCTAGAAAACTCGGTCGTATATCCATCGACCATTCTTCCCATCTGCTTAAGATTGGTGAATCTCGTCTGCAGATCATACCGAGCTACTGCGTTAAAGTACTTGGTCTGGAACTTATCGCTGAATACCGCCCATAAGACAGGCGTCGCCAAACCCACTGCTAGCATCACCCACCAGGTGCGGGCTAAGTCCAATAATTGCAGGCGCATAACGGCCACCTTCTCATCCTCAAGAATCCTAGCTGCTTCCAGGATAATCTCTGTGTCCTGAAGCCATGCATCAGCAACAATAGCATCTTCAGTTCTGCTAAAGAAAGGAGGGTTCAGGCGCTTGAAGTTGTTGGCTGCATTGTTCCCTTGATAACCAACTCTATCCATAGCATCTTGTACTGTCTGGTGCAGGGCATCGTCCCGACGATCTTGAGATGCAAGCAATTCCCTAATAAGCCCCACCAGGGTTCCATTGTCAGGCTCTGCAGACTGGACGGGTTGAACTGGGGGCTCTGGATCCCCGGAATGCATGACTCGGGAGGCTGCTCCAGAGTGTTGGGCTTGGTCCCCAGGTTGTGGCTGGTTCACTTGTTGTGCTCCATCCGACTGATCGGTAGGACCAGTAACAATGCCACTAAAGAAAATGATATGAGGAACAATAAGGAAGGACCAAGATAGATCAAGGATAAACACCTTATCAGGCCAAGATTCTGGAAGATTAGAAAGTACGAGTAGAGATCAAAGGCAAATGTTGATTGAGACATCTATTCGGTAAAACCTCCACACATCTTGATTTACAAGACCTGCATGGGCCACCACTTAAACCGTGTCACGCCCCAGAACCAGAATACTGGAGAGCGGGGGACAGACACAGCCAGCTACGTACATTAAAGTATAATCTACCTCGATATACGATCACGGCTGTCTAGATGCATGAGGGTTTATCTACAAGCCAACAGTCTCTTATGGTCATGAACAAGCCTAGTGTCTCAATCTCAACAAGCAAGTAATTGTTACAAGATATAAGATCACCAGACATACAAAGTAAGGCATCCCAAACATTACATATTCAGATGATCATGAAGCTAGTCATACAAAATACGAAGATTAGCAAGAGTTTAAGTCATACATGATCAACCCTTGGATTTGTCAATCATGTAACAGCCCGTAGGCAGACATAAATTAAAGTTTCAACACGAGCTAACACTTGCTCGACGGCTAAACGCCTCAAAAGAATAATTTACAATAAAGTGGGAGAGCAAAATAAGAAACTCACTCGTTGCCAGGATTACGTCTGGTGTTCACCATCTGGCTGGAAGGCAGGGATATCCTCGGGAGCTACTCCGAAATCTGTCCATACAAAACCAGCTGGGTCAGACCCCAGAAAGAGCAAGTGCCATAAGGGAGGGTTCACTTAAGAACTAAAACCAGCATATTAGCACATAATATATAGAGGATAACGAAAATATAAGTTAGAGAAAACAGGGTGATAAACGATAAGATAACTAAAGGACTATTCCAGTAACCAAGTTACAACCCGTAAACCAAATAAGGACCGGGGTTGTAACCCTTTACCTGAACAGAACTTAGTCTCTAACCAATTATCGAATAAGTAAAGCATAACAGAAACGGGCTGAAGTAACCATGTATTGGCCTTGTCTAGGCAAGACTAGAGTATACTCCATCCATTAATCACGACCAAGCAATGAATACGACTTGATACTTTAACTAACTAGGGTTATTACAAGCCTAGTTACTAACAAGATATATTGGGATGCTCCAACAGCCACAAGCCCTGCAGGCTTAATCCAGGTTATCCAGTTGCAAGTTGAGAGAGTTGGATTAGGTGACTTGGGGGTGCAACACATGACAGTGTGCTGGAAATGTGCCCTACTCGACGGTACGCTACAAGTCCAATTAAAGCGCCCAGATAACAGGACTGTCTATAGCTAGAAATCTCTTCATGGACTACTTAATAAATCTAGTCATTATCCTAGTCAGATTCAGTATGAATCCCTGACCATGGTAACCAGGAATCTATGTCCTAGACATGATGCAAGATGAGACATGTAGCTTATACAAGCATAAACACCCACGGTGTCAAGGTAAGAGTTACTTAGCAAGTCAAGATAGCCGTCGCAACAGCATACCAAGATTATCATGTTAATTAATTTATCAAGTCAAGAGTGCATCACAACGGACCACCATCAAGAATTATCATGTCAAGTTACTTGTCAAGAGTGCACCACGATGGGTCACCATCAAGAATTATCATGTTACTCGATACTTGATAAGAGTACGCCTTAACAGGCCACTATCGTGTTCTATCCTTACATTATCATGAATGAGAGAAACTCGCATAAAATAGCTAGTAACATATTCTTGAAGCCAAGGAAAAGATCTACAACTTTCATGTTTTGAGTTTTTCAAGATTTTAGCTACAAAACAACTCAAAGAGGCAAAACAGTCATTTGAGTGACCTGCGCACAAATTACGCGAGCAAAACTTTCCACGACGCACGTTGCGCACAAGCACGACGCACGTTGCGTGGCAGAAAATTGTGCGGGCGTGCGACCGGGCAAGTTGTACGTTGCGCGCGAGCAAAATCGCCTACGGCGCACGTTGTGCGCAAGCACGGCTTGCTGGCGTGCGACAAAAAATCGCGCGGCCGCGTGGCCTCGCAAGTTGCATGTTGCGCACGAGCAAATCGCCAACGGCGCACGCTGTGCGCAAGCACGGCGCACGGGCGCACGACCGCGCAAGTTGCATGTTGCGCGCGAGCAAAATCGCCTACGGCGCACGTTGTGCGCAAGCACGGCTTGCTGGCGTGCGACAGAAAATCGCGCGGCCGTGCAAGTTGCACGTTGCGCACGGGCAAATCGCCCACGGCGTACGTTGTGCGCAAGCACGACGCGCGGGCGTACGACAGAAAATCGTGCGGGCACGCTGCCGCGCAAGTTGTACGTTGTGCGCGGGCAAAATCGCCCACGGCGCACGTTGTGCGCAAGCACGGCGTGTGGCGCACGGCAGCGAAGACACTGCACGCGGCACTGTTCATCGTTCCGACAGAACCAAAAGGTGTGGGGAACCCATGAACACGAAAATGGCATAACTTGCTCATACGAAGTCGAAATCAAGCGGTTCAAAAGCCAAAATTGCGTAGAATTTAATTCCCTACAACATAAAATTATTAGATCTCGAAAATAACCAAGTTTCAGAGATAAAAACCAAGAAAAACAGAAAAAGTTACAAACTTAGATCTACAAGAATCCATCCATCAAACCAAAAAATGTCAAGTTCTAAAGAGGCTTAGAATCAAGTAAGGAAGAGAATGGAACAATAAAACTTTAGATCCATCATGAAAGAAGTTGCACTTGCCTAGGCTTGGTAGGTGGGAGGAGTAAATAAAGAAGATGAAGAAGTAAATGTAAATAGTGGAGGAGAGAGAAGGAGTTGGTTTTTATACAAAATCTCTCCATCTCAAACCAAAATAAACCAAGCCAAGCCAAGTCAAATTGAACCAGACCAAATTAAAATAAACTAAGTCAAGATTAAACCAAGACTAGGCTAAGCAAGACAAGTCTAATTACGGTCCACCTGATAAATGTCAAAAATCTGTATACGTATACTGAAAATACGTACAACAGAAAACGAGAGTGACACCGCAGCCCGATGAGAGCTCACAGTCCTATAGCCAGTAGGCGATGGGGGTAATCCTTAACTATAGTCAGGCTCATTCGCACTCGATGGGAGCTCACGAACGAGGTGGTCAGGTATAGTCACGTCTAATAAAAAGTCAGGGTCAAGTGAAAACAATCACGATCAGGTCAAGTCTATCAAGTACTGGTTGTCCAAGTCAAACAGGTCAGGGGATCATGGCATAGACAAAGAAATACTATCTCTAGACATGAACAGGATAAGGAAATAGAGCAAGTAATATAGGAAAAGAGTAATAATCTACTTACACGTAAAACTAGAAAGTAACCATGAAGTAAGAGAAATTTGTAACCAAGCAAGAAAGAATGGAAATATAGAAAAGCATGTAAATACTGTAAAGTTTGGCAAGGTGTACTTGTCTGATTCCATGATGTGAGGATAAAGTTTCGCTCCCGTGTCTACGCCTCCAGAATCCAATGCTCCTAAATAATTTATTTAACTACTTATGAAACTTCTAACAGAACTTAATTAACTAAATTAATGTTTTAAACTAATTTAACTATATTCAAATATCTCGTAGGACTACTTAAATTGTATAACTTACATACGTGTCCTAAAAATAATATTTAAAACTATTTTCTACAGTATTAACTCTGAAATTCCAGAATTATGATTTATAAAGAATTATGTGACTAGTTGACTACTACGTCAGCTAGTCTACCCGAAACTCGCCCTGAACATGGCTAATTACTCAAAATAGCTAAAATACCAAAATATATATTTTATACAGAATTTAAATTATATTATTTTTCAGAATTAAGACATGAATACAAGAGTTAAGTTATGCTACTAATTTGGAACATTCTAAGTCGACAGATTATCCGAAAAAGCTAGTTTTGACCCCTAATTTTTCCGACCAGATTTGAGTTGGTAAATTCATGAAAAAGTACTTAAAAATCATAATTCTTATATTTTAACCTACATAAAATTCAGTTTCAAAAATATCAATTAATAATTTATAGTTCCTTCACAACGTGGCTCAATTTGATCCTTCCGTAACATGGATATTACAACTATTAATCGTAAAATTTTTAGGGATGGTAATACATAACAAAAGTCATCAAAATATAATTTTTACAGATTTAATAAAATATTTTCTATAGAATTTTAGTAAGGGTATGAGATGGAAAAAGTAGGGTTTATTACCGAAAGTCCTTGCTAGAAAGGTTGTAAAGACTCCTCCTTGCCAAAGCTCCAACCTTCATTGCTACCCTTGCTTGCTAATCCCTTCTTGGTGAGTTTAAAGGGGTTGGCAATGGCTATGGATGGTGGGATGGGAAAGATGGAGTTATTTATGGTTGGTTTTTGTGGTTGGATGGGTGTACAGTGAAGGAGATGAGTTTTTATGGAGGATGGAGAGATGTGTAATGGTGGGGATGAAGATGATGGGTTTTGTGGGGAGAGGTGCTGCCGAATATTGAGGAGAAAAGAGGGGAGTGGTCGGCCAAGAGGGGTGAAAGAAGAATAGATTAAGTTAGGATTAGGGTATAAGTTGATATATATATATATATAAAATATATATATATATATATATATATATATATATATATATATATATATATATATATATATATATATCATCACCAACTCGAATGGACTGCTGTGCGATGACTCGCTCCGTTGAAGATTGTAGCAGAACTGAGCGACGTCGAGGTGATGCACCCAATCTCTCTAGTTGGCACTCACAAAGTGCCGCAAGTACTCCTCGTGTAGAGAGTTGACCCGCTCGGTCTGCCCTCCGTCTACGGGTGGAAGCTGGTCGAGAAGTGTAAGTCCGTCCCGAGAATTTTGAACACTTCCGTCCAGAACTTTCCTGTGAAGCGGGGGTCTCGGTCACTGACAATGTTGACCGGGATGCCCCAGAACTTCACCACGTGGCTGATGAACAGTCGTACGGCCTCCTCTGCTGTGCAGTCCGTCGAAGCAGCAATAAAGGTCGCATACTTTGAGAACCGGTCCACCACCACGAGAGTGGACCCAAGCGCCCCCACTTTCGGCAGGGCGGAGATGAAGTCCATCGAAATGCTCTCATACGGCCAACTCGGCACGGAAAGAGGCTCCAGCAGGCCCCCGGGCTTCTGATGATCCACCTTGTCTTATTGGCACACAAGACAAGTACGAACATAGTCTTTCACATCTTCGCACATGAGAGGCCAATAGTATGCGGCCTCCAGCAGCGCCAAGGTTCGTTTCTGTCCCGGGTGTCTAGCCCACTTCGTGTCATGACACTCCTTGAGCAGCTGTCTCCGCAGGCCACTCTACCTAGGCACGACCACCCTGTCGTCCTTGGTGTAGAGAAGTTCGTCTTTCAGCCAGAACCTTCTTGTTTTGCCCTCCATGGCAAGCTTCACTATGGCCAGTATTAGTGGGTCCTCCATGATTCCCACTCGAACACGGTCCAGGATGTCCCCCTTGAGCAAGCACACAGATACGAGCTCGGCCTTCCTGCTAAGCGCATCGGCCACCTGATTTTCCTTGCCGGGTTTGTACTGCAACACCATGTTGAACTCGGCTAGAAAATCTTGCCATCTCGCCTGCTTCGGAGATAGCTTCTTTTGGGACTGGAAGTAGCTCATGGCAACATTGTCTGTTATGACCACGAACTTGGTGCCGAGGAGGTAGTGCCGCCATGTCCTCAAGCTATGCACGATTGCGGTCATTTCCTTCTCCTGCACCGTGTAGCGCCGCTCAGTATCATTCAGCTTGCGGCTCTCGAACGCGATGGGGTGTCCTTCCTGCACCAATACCATGCCGATGGCGAAGTCGGACGCGTCCTTGTGCACTTCGAACGCCTTGGAGTAGTCCGGTAGAGACAAGACCGGCTCCTCCGTCACAGCCCGCTTTAGTGCCTCGAATGCCTCCTCGCATCGGGGAGTCCAGCTCCACGCACGATCTTTCCGCAGCAGATCGGTCAGAGGTGCTGCGATGGCGGAATATCCTCGAATGAACCGCCGGTAGTAGTTCGCCAAGCCAAGGAACGATCGTAGCTCCGTCGGCTTGGTGGGAGCCTTCCACTCCCATATGGACTGGACCTTTGTGCCGTCCATCCATATCTTGCCATGCCCGATCCAGTGCCCCAAGACCGACACCTCTTATTGTGCAAATGAGCACTTCTCCCGTTTGACGAAGAGTTCGTTCTCCCTTAGCATCTGGAAGACAGTCTTCAAATGCTCGATGTGCTCCTCCATCGTATTTGAGTGCACGACGATGTCGTCGAGATAGACCATGACGAACCGATCTAGGTAGGGATGAAAGAGCTTGTTCATCAAAGTACAAAAAGTCGCAGGAGCATTTGTTAGACCAAAAGGCATAACCATAAACTTATATGTGCCATACCTCGTAACGTATGTCGTCTTAGCCTCGTCGCCCTCCGCAATCCGGACTTGATAATACACCGAACGCAGATCAAGTTTGGAGAAGTATCTCGCACCTCCCAATTGGTCGAACAAGTCCGCTACCAACGGGATGGGATATTTGTTCTTGACGGTTACCTTGTTTAGTGCACGATAGTCGATGCACAAACGAAGGCTTCCGTCCTTCTTCTTCTGGAACAGCACTGGTGCACCATACGGGTCTTTGACGGTCTGATGAATCCCGCGTCCAGCAGTTCCTTGAGTTGCTTCTTCAACTTGTCCAGCTCGGACGGGGCCATGTGATATGGAGCCATGGCGGGCGGCTTCGTGCCCGGCTCCAACTCGATGGCATGGTCTACCTCCCTCCGCGGAGGTAGCCTCTTTGGCAACTCCTTTGGTATGACGTCCTCGAACTCCACAAGGACGTCTTCGATCTCAGGCAGAAGATCCCCCTGCACGGGCGCCTCCTCCGACTTGAGCACAGCAAGGTAAGTCATCTCTCCGTGTTGTATCCCCTTCTTGAGTTGTAATGCGGAGAGAGCCTTCCCTTTCGTAAGCTCGTCTCGTGTAGTTGTCACCATGCACGGAGAGCTCTCCTCCATGATCCTGACGACTCCCAGATGAGGCATTGGGACCGCCTTTGCCGAAGTGAGGAAGTCCATCCCGAGGATCATGTTGAAGTCGTCCAGTGGTGCTGCCGTGAGACTGGTGACACCCGTCCAGTCTCCCACTTGGATCTTCACCCCTTTGGCCACCCCCTGCACGGGGAGCGCCTCAGAGTTGACTGCCTTTATCGTGCTTGAGTCTTTTTCCAGCGCCAAACCCAAGCGTCGGACCTCCGCATCCGAGATAAAGTTGTGGGTAGCCCCCGTGTCGACCATCGCCCGGGTGTTGTGGCCGTTGATCTTCATGTCCACGTACATCAGCTCTCGATTCGGGGTCTTGGACACTACCGCCTTGCTCTTCAGAGCATTCAACAGGCGCAGGGCACCCATATGAGCCCCCTTCTTAGGCTCCTGGTCCTCGGCCTCCTCGCCTTGGACTATGTTCTCCTTCTTTTCCCTGTTCGGGTAGTCTCGTGCGAAGTGATTTCCTCCGCACAGGTAGCATTCAATCTTCCGCTCCATCGAAGGCTTTGCTTACGGCTTGTCCTTCTGCGACGGGCATCCCTTTCCATTGTTCTTCTTCGCTCCCCTACCATTGAACTTGGTGGTGATCTTTTCCTTGGGCTTCGGGGCATCATTCCGTCGATACTCCATCAGCTTTTCGTTTGCCGTAACAGCCACGTTCACATCCGACACATCTTGCCTCTGCAATTCTTGTGCCGTCCCTGGTTGTAGACCCTCCAGGAAGTGGAACAGGCGATCCTCTTCGCCCATAGTGGAAATGGAAAGCATCAAGCGGGTGAACTCTGCCACATACTCCTTGACGGACCCGGTGTGTTTGAGTTGTCGCAAACTCCGTCTCGCAACAAACTCCATGTTCTCCAAGTTAATAAAGAGATCCTTACGAGTCCATCTTTGCTTCACTATTCTAGTTTTCTTAGCGATCTAGCTAAGTCGGGTCGGGAAGGCTTGCACGAGTCTTTGAGGAGAAAGATAGTGCGCCGCACGGAACGAAGTGCTAGCAAAAATACTAAGTTCGTGACAAGTGATATCAGAACGAAGGTTGGTTGGTGCCATGTCGACATCCGAGAATGTCTAGGAGGGACCCGCGTTGCCTAAGGAGGGGCACACCAAGACGCACAAGAGGGACAAGAGAAAGGAGTCTGCGGTGGAGCGTAGCCTTGCCAGTCTTGCCGAACGTGTCGAGGTCTTAGAGACAGGTTCGAGGGACATGGAGATGCGCATGGGCTCCATGGAGCAAAGCAATACGAGACTAGAAGAGTACTTCGATGGGATGGAGAATGACGTCGCTTCGTCCATGGCAATCTTTCGGAAGCAATTCCAAAAGGTCCGATCCGCACTTAAGGAGGAGCTCAAGGGGCATTGCATGAAGATTGAGGACTTGCGTAAGAAGGTCCAAGGCTACGAGAAGCTGAAGACCGTGGTCGAGAGTTGCGGAGAACTCAAGACCAAAGTTGCCATCTTGGAGAAGGCCGTTGCGAATGGTGGACCTTCGAGTAGGGAGGCACTAAGGCAAAGGAAGATCCCTGAGCCAAAATCCTTCAGTGGGGTGTGTGATGCTAAAGAAGTTGAGAACTTCTTGTAGAACATGGAGCGATACTTCAAGGCGTTGCACATCAACGATGACACTGAGAAGGTAGATATTGCTCTACTCTACTTCACAGACGATACGATGCTGTGGTGGCATCGAAGGTGCACGGAAGCCGAGAAGGGTTTGTGTTCGATAGAGACTTGGAAGGATCTCAAGAAGGAGATCAAGTCCTAGTTCTATCCCGAGAATGTGGAATTTGCAGCGAGGCGAAGCTTGCGGCAACTGAAGCATACCGGGACGATCAAGGAGTACGTCACAGAGTTTACACGCTTGATGCTCGTGATATCTAGCATAGGCGAGGAGGATCGTTTGTTCTACTTCTTCGATGGACTCAAACCTTGGGCAGCTCGAGAATTACAATGACAAAGGGTGCAAGACTTGAACACCGCTGTGGCAGCAGCTGAGCGGCTCGTCGAGTATATGTGGGACGACAACGATGCCGAGGCCAAGCCAAAGTCCACCAAGGAGAATGGTGGGGGAGAGCAAGAGAGCTCTCCTAAGGAGGGTCTGTCCGAGCGAAGGAAGCACGAGAAGGCCCAACCAGAGCGAGCTGTTTCGTGCTACATATGCGGAGAGAAGCACTTTGCTCGGGATTGTCCGAGTAGGAACATGAGTGTAAATGTCGTCCAAAGCGAGGAGGTGGAGGACGAAGAGTGCGAAGTGGAAGCGCACATGGGAGCGTTGCGCTTACTCAACGCCGTGAGGACCAAATCTACTGTGTCGAAGGCTCCGAACAGGGAGCTCATGTACGTTGATGCGAGAATCAATGGCATGAGCACACAGGCGTTGGTTGACACGGGCTCCACTCATAACTTTATCATGGGTACGGAGGTCCGTCGCTTAGGTCTAGCCTTGGAGGAAGATTCGGGCATGATGAAGGCTGTCAATACGGAGGCACGCCCCGTGCAGGGGGTAGCCAAGGGGGTCCGCATAGCGGTGGAAAATTGGTCGGGTGTTGCCAATTTCACCATTACGGTGCTGGATGACTTCAAGATGATATTGGGCATGGATTTCCTTATCGCGGCTAAGGCGATTCCGATGCCACATTTGGGAGTTGTCGGCTTCATGAAAGAAGGCTCATCGTGCATGGTGAAAGGTGCACAAGGTAAGTCTTCGAAGGGGAAAGCTATCTCCGCTATTCAGCTCAAGTGAGGTGGCAAAAGGGAGACGGCATACCTAGCGGTGCTCGAGAAGAAGGAAGGCTTCGAGGAGAAAGGCTTTTCGTGCGAGGCCAAGGGTGTTGCAAAGGGGCGTCCCGAGGAACCACTTCCGCGGAAGGAGGTGGACCGTGCCACCAGGCTGGGCTCGAGGGCAGAGAAGCATGTCGCAAGCTGCGCGAAGGTAGAAGCGACGAGGCGGAGTAACTCGCGCAAGAAGTTGCTCAAGGCTCGTGAGAGACATTCGGGTTGATAGACTTACAAGGGGTTTCGCATGCACGGAGGTGTGCAAAACCATGTGCAACTACGAGACGAGAGGAACCAATGACTCGACAATCCGTACGAGATTCGTCATGTACCGAGGAAGGCACGGACCGAGGTCAGAGTTGGTACGGCGAACCAGTTTGCTTTCGATCTTGAGGAGAAGACGGACAAAGGGAAGTACCGCACGAGACTTGCTGCACCTGTCGACGAGGGCGTCGACGAAATAGGTGGGGAAGAATGTCACGTACAAAAGTTCGCACCCCACCGAGACGGATTTGCATGACTTTGCACGGGCCAAGGTTATGCGGGAAGCTTCCAGAACATTTTAGAAGATGGCGGAAGGATCTAGAAGATTGTGGATCTCTCCGGAAGGCCCAAGATTGTTCTAGGAGGCCCAAGAAGCTTCTGGAAGGTCCTTAAAGTTTCCTTTTATGTTGCTAGGGAATAAACCTGGAATATGCCATTCCAGTTATGGTAGAAAGTAATAATCCTTGGAATATTCCTTCTAGGACTTTCCTTGTTTTGCTCTATGAGCACTTATAAAAGGGGGGAGGCTTTCATTTGTTCCTCACCACCTAAAGTTGTAGCCTTTTCTAGTATAGTGAAGTTTTAATCTTCCACACTCTCTCTCTTTTGCTCCATATTGTTCTCAATATCGCCTTAGCGATCTAGCTAAGCGGGTTCGGGAAGGCTTGTACGACTCTTCGAGGAGGAAGATAGTGCGCCGATATATATATATATATATATATATATATATATATATATATATATATATATATATGGGCTTTTATGGGTTTCATATATGTATATAAGAGTTGGAATCCTATTTTCTATTGGGATGTTCGGCCAGGGGAAGGGGGGTGGAGTGCTTGACCGAACACTACATGGTAGGGTCCACTTAGTTGGTTTGGTGAGTTGGCTAATAGATTTGATTGAAGATTTAATTAAACCTTTCCTTGAAGATTTAATTAAACCTTTCCTAATATGGAACTAATTAGATTTCTATATATAAATAAAATCTAAAATCTGAATAAATATTAAATATATATGTTTATTAATTTATTTTAATGTTCCACATGCCCAAATAGGTATGGATTTATCTTGAAAGAAGTTTGGGAAGGTTTGGGTGCAATCGGGTCGCCTAAAAAGTCATAAAAGCTTATATAAACTAATTAATTAAATAAAATATGACTTGTGACACAACTTGAATAGTTAACATGCAAAAGACCAAAATATCACCATGGCATTCCTAACATGGCTAGTATGCTAGTTAAAGCACCCGACTACACTAGGCATGCCATGCTTTCTAGTCGTCTTGCATATCCAGACTCAACCATGACTAAGACCATATTTATATGTATATAGTATTAGGCTATTATAAATATAATCATATATACACAAAATGATATTTAAATCTATTTGGATATGTAACCTTCTAAAATAAATTCAAAATAATTCTACTAAGTCATGGCAATCTAACATGACTCTATCAAGTGGGGTTGGTTAGGTTAGGGTCCAAACACATTTTCTAGTCAAACTAAACTCGAAAAGTCAATAAATGAGTTTCTTGTGCCATTCGCAAATAAATAGCACATGAGGACTCGGTTAAGTGGCATAGGGGTGAGCATCGGTTCGGTTCGGTCCGAACCGAACCGAAAAAATTAAAACCGACTCAAAACCGAACCGACCAAATCAAAACCGAACCGAACCGAATTAGTTCAGAACCGAACTTGAACCGAACCGAATTGGTTCGGTTCGGTTCATCGGTTTTTCGGTTTTATATATATTATATATATATATAATATATATATTATATATATATATATATATATATATATATATATATATAAATAATATATATATATATATATATATATATATATATATATATATATATATATATATATATATATATATATATAAAGTTATAAACCGGTTTACAAGTTCGGTTTTCGGTTCGGTTCGAAAACCGAACCCAAAAACCGAAAACCGAACCGAAAATAAAAAAAAACCGAACCTTCAAACCGACAACCGAACCGTTTAAAAAAAAAACCGAACCGAAACCTTATTTCGGTTCGGTTCGGATCGGTTTTCGGTTTTCAACCGAGTTTTGCTCACCCCTAAAGTGGCACACCCTTGGCATGTGTGTCATAGGCTCAAAATAGATCAATACCATATATTGGGTCGATTGGTTTTGATCGATGTCGATAATCGGTCGAATGGCCTAAATTGACTCCAAGTTGCACGAAGTTAAGAGGATGTTAGGGGACAAGTTTGAATGTGACATGATATACGAAATTGAAGGTCATCCTGTCTACTACAAAACTCGTGAAGGACGTTTCGAGAGATGGTCATGTCTTGTGCTCCAAAAATCAAAGACACAAAAAAGTATATCTATAGTCATAATTAAATATAGAATTTAATCTAACAATTAGAAATCTTATAAAATAAATAAATAAATAAATTCAAAAATTAGGGTCCTCACAGCCGGAGTTTATCATCTCTTGGATTTTTCCTTTGAGCACATAGCATGCTCGAGTCGGGTGTCCAATAAACCTGTGATACACACAATATTTAAGATGATCAGTTTTGATCATTTTCTCTGGCCGCTTTGCGTCCGGCAGTTGAAGTTTATTGCTCTGGATCAAGCAATCAAAGATGCTTATGACATCATCCTCGTTGAAGGAGTATTCTTCTTTAGGACGTGGTGTCCTTTGTGGTGGTGCCATTGGAGTAGATATTGACTGACCTATGTTGACGGCTAGAGCTTCTTTGCCTTTAACATTGATAGCCAAAGTCTCTTTACCTTTGCGGTTATTCTGACGGCCACCGCTGTTAGATGTAGCATGTTCATCTCTGTCAAGATTAGGCATCTGAATGCCTAATTGTTTGAACTTGTCGGCACTTTCTTCTGCTGTCTTGGCATTTACTATGAAGGAAGGCCAATCCTGAAACTGTGTAGAGCCAGTCCATATACTTATTATAGGCAACAAGTTTGATTTGCATGTGTCTATAGTCAGAGCATCTGGAGTTTCCAGAGGCATTTTGAGTGCCTCACGGCGGAATCGTTCAATGAAACGTTCAGTAGTTTCATTATGCCGTTGTTTGATTTTGATGAGGGCTGACATAGTCATGTCATTTGTTCCCTCATAAAATCGTTCCAAGAATATTTGTTTGAATCCAAAAAAAGAGGTTATGCAATCGTCTGGCAAAATGCGATACCAGTCATAAGCTGCACCAGCTAAGCATCCTACGAATACTCTAGTGAGTAGAGCATCGTTTGGCTGAAGTTGATCAGTCATTACCTCAAAGTGGTTGAGGTACTGGCTTGGGAATGTACTGCCATCAAACAACATAATGTAGGAGGTTTGTATTTGGGTGGAAATTGAACTTCCTTCCACTCTATGGGATAAGGTTGTTTAATCCCAAGCTTTGTAGGCCGTATTTCTGTTTGAAGGCTTCAAACTGAGTACGCAAAAGTTTTACGGCCTCGTTAGCATCTCCCACTAGTTATGGAGTAGTGGACTGATTTGGTGTGTTAGAAGGAGGGACTGCATGATATGCACCACCTCCAGCACCAGACTGACTTGGTGTAGCCTGGACTGGTACTGAAGTAGTATGAGAAGACTGTACCTCCAGACCAATGTTGATAGGAACAGATGTCATTACAGGTTCTTGGGTTGGAATCAGATTCGCAACCGGTGGAACCGTGTATTTTGTCATGATCACAACATGCATGCCTGACATCATTTTGGCCATGCTCTTCAAACTGGCCTCCAATGCGGCAATTCTCTGCTCTTGACTGTTAGATCTAGATACGTCTTGTTCCTCATTACTGACATATGCTGTCAGTTCTCTGGCCACAAGAGGAACTAGTAGAAAAGATGGTCCGCTCAGAACTTTCAATGTCGGCATCCAAGTCATACAAGGAACTACCCCCAGGACAAGGGATAAGAAGGATCCTTTTACTGAAGGAATCTTGGTCAAAGTCAGAAAGGTTCCTTTGACCGATTGTTTCTTGGTCAAAGGGAAGATTCCTTTGATCGATTGTTTCTTGGTCAAAGGGAAGATTCCTTTGACCGATTGTTTCTTGGTCAGAAAGAAGATTCTTTTGACCGATTGTATCTCGACTTCTTGATCTGGTGTGTCGGTAGACCCCTATACCGGAATCACGGATCCGATCCAAGTATTGTTGATTGGGGTTGCGGGATGCGTTGCGTCTCGGACGCTTTCCACCCCCAGTGCTTCTGGATGTCATGTTGATAGAAGCGTACAATAATTCATCTTTGTCCACTATCACTGGTTCAGGAGTCTGAGCATAGTTCAAACGGTCGAAGACAGACCGCTTAGTTGACTGGCAGAAACATTAATGACTACCTCGTGGTGATGATTACAAAAATGTTCTTATTGTGGAGCTGCAAGTGGATGAGACGACCTTATAATCTTTCGCTTCTGTGCAAGAAGTTCACGGAGATCGGTTACAACGACAGGACGAGAAGAAGTCGAAAAAATATATTCCATGATAACATTGGAAACATGATTCCGGTTCTTGATATGTCCTGTACCCTTAGTGTACAAGGAGGTGTTGAACTGATTGGTATAGAAAAAAGGATTCTAGACTTCAGGAGTCTTCCTCTGGCGCAGACTGTGACTGGCACGCATTATGACTTGCTGAAGTTGCTCTTGACTGGCGCCTGTTAAGATAGGCATGCAAGTCAGATAGGTGCGCCACTTGTGTGTCTGTTTAAGATACCAACAGCTTTCCTTGTTTGGACCTTGAGATGCACAGGGTTGGCAGATCCTGACTTAAATTTTTGGGAGTAGGCAGAATGTCTGTTTGTGCTACGCACCCTGTTCCTGTGTGCTTGGCATGTCGCAACTGGGTAGCAGAAAGTTCATTCTGAATAGAAGTTACTTTCTTGCCAGAGATTTGATTGTCTCTGTCAAGATGAGTAGAGTTTCTGCCCAAAAGAGCTTTTGTATTGATTAGCGCAAGGGCGCAACCAGAAGTATTTTTCGTCGAGTCAAGGACCGGGGAAGAATAAGGAAAGGCCAAAGGACGCTTCCCTTTATTCTGCGCCAAGGCAGAAATATGTGTACTCCCAACAAGTTTCAGACTTAGGAAGGAAGAGGGAGTAGCTAAAAAGCGTTTCCCCTTGTTCTACGCCAGGGCAGGAATAGGCGCAGCTTTCGTAGAATGAGAAAATGCCAAGGGGCACTTTCCTTTATTCTGATTAGTAGCCTCACTTGACAGGCTCTTCTCCGAGTTCAGAACTGGAGAAGAAGAGGAAGTAGCCAAAAGGCATTCTCCTTTGTTTTCTACCAGAGACGCAATAGGCGCAGGTTGCGCAGAAGCAGTGATTGGTGTTGTTGAGGACTTGGGAGTGCATATGGCACGTGCCTTATTCTTGGCAGCCACTGTAGTGCCCCGCTCCTTCCAGTCCACTATGTAATATCCACGGCTTGCTAACTCAGTCTCGAACTGAGTATTTGGGGAAACCTTTACCGGTATCGATTGATCACGGATGAAATACAATGAACCTTTCCAACTGATGAATCTGCTTCTATTGAAATGAGTCCAATAGTTTTCGTTGGATGTTTTCTTTCACTGCTTGGTTTTGATGAATGCGTTTTCGTGTTGGTTTTCGATGATTGGTTTTCATTATTCGCTTTCATCGTATATCGCATTTATTCCGAATCTTGAGAGAAAGAGACTGAAGTATGCTAATCAAATGTTGGTGCCTATGCAGGAGGACGCATAGACATACATAGAATGTGAATGGCATGCGAAGTCCCTCATTCTCTCAACTAAGATTCATCTTGGTGAGTTGCTCTAATCGGGCTTGCATTTATTTGTACGCCATAATAAAAATGATCTCCAGTCCACTATGTTGCCTCGTCCCTACGATCAATGATACCACAATAACAAAAAATAAAGAGAAGATAATGAATTGAATCATATGCTGGATTATATGTTGCCGCTTCGTCTGTTCCATATGAGTAATATCTGTTGCCTATGAATATGCTTCAAATGTTTAGATGTGTACCGACAGACTTGTACACGTTGCCACAATAAAGAGAATTATTCCAAAGCTAGGAGCTATAGCTCTGTTATAAACCAAAGCAAAGCATAAATACATGTGTTGCATAACAGTCACCTTACAGAGTATGCATAGGTCCTGGACAACTTGTGCACAAGGAAACTAGATCTCTCGGGCGGTTCTGGTGGCGCCTTGAATCGCTCGCCTAGGAGAGATTGTCTAGACATTTCAAGGTAAAAGAAACCTCGGGTGTTGCATCAATGTCCAAATAGCGACGAGCTGAACCCATGTGTCACAGCAGCTAATCACAAAAAATGACCCGTGGACCAACATATAGTTAGGTGCATTCATGAAATCAGAGTGCATTACAATCTAACAAGATATGCAGAGTTAAACAGTATACCTTTATATCATATGCAAATTGTGCTAACCTGTCTTGTACAGGAATGACTGTCGGCGATGGGTAAGTTGGTTATGAAATATTTTTTTGTCATGTTTCGTATGAATTGTTAAAAAGAACCTAGACAAGCAAAAAGAGAATGAGTAAATATGTAGCTTCACATGTTGAATTAGTGCAGATATTTGTGAGTTTCGGCAAAAAGCCGCTCGCCAGTACATGATGTGTGTTGACCCACTTTGTGGGCATCTTTTTCAGAAAGCAAAGGAGACAGGGGGATTTCAAGTGAGGCACTAATGCTCGTCTAGTCCAGTAGAGCTGTGGATTGCCTCGAAGCTATCTTACATTTCCAGTCCAGTCGTACGTTTCTTTTCATTTGAAGGTGTCTATATATTTCAAGCATGTAATAAAGGAATATGATGTATGGGCATTGCGGCTATTTACAAAAAGAGTTTTTAAAGAGAATTATGTAGCCAAGATAAGGCACTCTGAGTTTACAAAGCTTTGTACTTGTATTCCTATCAAGTTTATCAATAAAAGAAGCATTTCCATTTCAAAGCTCTGTGCCCAATGTTGGTTTATTTATGCTGTGTGCGTGTGTTTTGCTTTGTCTAGTTGTTTTGTGCAGGTACTGGCCTTGTGCAAGCGCAACTTAGGCTTGCACGACATCACATCTTAGCGAGGATGAACGATCCTGCAGGGATCAAAACGAGGATGAATGACCCTAGCGGGATCGGGGCGTGACAAAGTGGTATCAGAGCACGACTTTACTTCCTTGGCCTCTTCTAAATATCATTTTCGAAAAGTATATAAAGTATTTTGATGGCTTTCAAAAAAGGTCCCAATTTTGAGTTATGGAAAACCAATGCGCCATACAATAAGTCCATAATATTTTATGAGACTGACAAAAGTTATACTCTTTTGAAGAGAAATGGTTCCTCCTCGACTATTTGGCCCGACCGACCCGGTAGTGCAGATTATGGCCATGATGGAACTACAGAGATAGGATGTCGAGGAGCATAGCCAGATACAACAGGCCCAATTGGAGGCTCAACAAAAACAACTGGATGCCTTGGCTCAGCTCGTAACTTCGCTAGTGGGCAATCGAGATACCACCGCAGTGACCAATCCGACGGAAACACCTAAGATTGAGCCAGTGGATGCTGACGAACCCCAGCCGGCACGCAGGCACTCTTCCTTTAGGCCAAAGGACTTCTTAGACGTGAAACCTCCGAAATTTGAAGGCAAAAAATCATCCGACAAGGTGATAGACTGGATCGATAAAATGGAGAGTCTGTTCGCGTTCGTAGGAGTTTCGAGTAGCAAGAAGGTAGTTTGTGTCATTTTGCAACTATGGCTGCAGGCAAAAGATTGGTGGAGAGCGAAGAAACCAGAGCTGCTCACAACTGTTAGGGATAGAAAGATTTCTTGGGCCTTGTTCAAGAAAGCATTTTTGGAGCAGTATCTCCCTTTTGCTATCAGTCAGAAGATGGAGAATGATTTCATATCATTAAAGCAAGGAAGCATGTCCGTCGAAGACTATGAATCTGAATTTGCCAAGTTGGCCATGTTTGCTAGTGTAATGATACCAACTGAGTAGGCTCGCATAAATCGGTTTGTTCAAGGTATGAAAGATGACATTCAGTTGAGTGTACTGAACCTAGAATGTGAGTCATATCCCCAGGCCTTTTAGGCGGTGCTGCAGGTGGAACAATTTAGCCTGAGGAAGGCGTCAGCTAAAGTTCAGTATAGTCGCAATCAGCCTACAAAAAGATACCACGACGGAGAGAAGAAAATATAGGGAGATAATCGAAACAGAGTAGAGTGCGAATTCTGCGACCGTCAGGGCCACACCATAGATAATTGTTGCACAAAAACTTTGGAATGCAACTACTACGACATGAAGGGTCACACAAAGGAAACATGTCGTTCCTTAAGCAAAGCTTGCTTCGGTTGTGGCTAGCAGGGTCACACCGTCAGAAATTGTCCAAAGAGAAATCGAAACGATACCGAGGAGCGTGGGCCGCTGAGGGACCCACCGCCAATCAGAGATAACCCACATAATCAGTAGTTGCAGAATGCTGCTTCTAATGCTCGTGTCTTCAATCTCTCCACCTTACTTGATACAGATGGCAATTCTAGTGGAGGTGAGTTTATTTCTTAAGTTTTGAGGACAAAACTTTTTCTCAGTGGGTTATTATGTAGTGCCCCGCTCCTCGCGGTCCACTATGTAATACCTATGGCTTGCTAACTCAGTCTCGAACTAATTATTTGGGGAAACCTTTATCGATATCGATTGATCACGGATGAAATACAATGAACCTTTCCAACTGATGGATCGGCTTCTATTGAAATGAGTCCAATTGTTTTTGTTCAGTGTTTTCTTTCACTGTTTGGTTTTGATGAATGCATTTTCGTGTTGGTTTTCGATGATTGGTTTTCATTGTTCACTTTCATCGCATATCACATTCATTCCGAATCTTGAGAGAAAGAGACCGAAGTATGCTAATCAAATGTTGGTGCCTATGCATAAGGATGCATAGACATACACAGAACGTGAACGGAGTACGAAGTCCCTCCTTCTCTCAACTAGGATTCATCTTGGTGAGTTACTCTAACCGGGCTTGCTTTGTATGCCCTAATAAAAATGATCTCTAGTCCACTTTGTTGCCTCGTCCCTACGATCAATGATACCATAATAACAAAAGATAAAGAGAAGATAATGAATTGAATCATATGCTAGATTATATGTTGCCGTTTCATCTGTTCCATATGAGTAATATCTGTTGCCTATGAATATGCTTCAAATGTTTAGATGTGTACCGACAGACTTGTATACGTTGCCACAATAAAGAGAATTATCCCAAATCTAGGAGCTATAGCTCTGTTATAATCCAAAGCAAAGCATAAATACATGTGTTGTATAACAGTCGCCTTACAGAGTATGCATAGGTCTTGGACAACTTATGCATAAGAAAACTAGATCTCTCGGGCGGTTCTGGTGGCGCCTTGAATCGCTCGACATGGGGAAGATTGTCTAGACATTTCAAGTTACGAGAAACCTCGGGTGTTGCATCAATGTCCAAATAGTGACGAGCTGAACCCATGTGTCACAGCAGCTAATCACGAAAAATGACCCATGGACCAACCTATAGTTAAGTGCATTTACGAAATCAGAGTACATTGCAACCTAACAAGAGATGCAGAGTTAAACATTATACCTTTATATCATATGCAAATTGTGCTAACCTGTCTTGTGCAGGGATGACTATCGGCGATGGGTAAGTTGGTTATAAAATATTTTTTTGTCATGTTTCTTATGAATTGTTAAAAAGAACCTAGACAAGTAAAAATAGAACAAGTAAATATGTAGCTTCACATGTTGAATTAGTGCAGATATTTGTGTGTTTCGACAAAAAGTCGCTCGTCAGTATATGATGTGTGTTGACCCACGTTGTGGGCATCTTTTTTAGAAAGCAAAGGAGACAGGAGGATTTCAAGTGAGACACTAATGCTCGTCTAGCCCAGTAGAGCTGTGGATTGCCTCGAAGCTATCTTACATTTCCAGTCCAGTCGTACGTTTCTTTTCATTTGAAGGTGTCTTTATATTTCAAGCATGTAATAAAGGGATATGATGTATGGGCATTGCGACTATTTAGAAAGAGAGTTTTCAAAGAGAATTATGTAGTCAAGATAAGTCACTCTGAGTTTACAAAGCTTTGTACTTGTATTCCTATCATGTTTATCAATAAAAGAAGCATTTCTATTTCAAAGCTCTGTGTCCAATGTTGGTTTATTTATGCTGTGTGCGTGTGTTTTGCTTTGTCTAGTTGTTTTGTGCAGGTACTGGCCTTGTGCAAGCGCAACTTAGGCTTGTACGACATCACGCCTTAGCGAGGACGAACGATCCCACAGGGATCAAAGCGAGGACGAACGATCCTAGTGGGATCGGGTCGATCACTTTATCCTTTGGACGATGTACAACTATAGGAATCTGATCAGAAGACGATCACTTTATCCCTTGGACGATGTGATATTGAAGACACAAGCCTTTGAAGAATGCAACAACACTTTAGCAAGAGATTATGATCATTAGTGATGCTTTGGAACTAATTTGAAACTCTATTTATAGAGTTCTGAAATAACTATTTTTTGGGTTGCGTACACTCTGAGTTGCGCGCCTCCTGTCCAGTTGTGCGAGCGGTTACTTTAACTGTTGGTGACGCATGGCATCTTTTCAGTGAGATGTACGTGGTCGTGGGTAGTGTAGTAGATACGTTCTTCAAAATTAGTGGCATGCGTGTCACGTCATCTAGCTTCTGGACAAAAATTGATCAAGTGGCGCCAACTAGCCAGGTTGCGGCGGCGCAACTTGATAACTGTAGCCTCTGACTCAGTCTTCTGTGCTCTGGAAATTTCTCACGCCCTTTGATAGCTTGCGCGAGCTAGCTGTCAACACTTAATGCTGACAAAATTTTCTCGAGCGTCGCGTTGCTCAGGATTCGAAGAGATATTCTTCGACTGCTGTGCTGTCAGTAATGATGGCTACCGGTACAACTTCTCAAGGAAACTTGCCACGTGGGGACCCGTGCTCTTTGATATGGACGCAATATGGGTCTCGCACAAGTCAGTAACTAGGCGCCACTTGATGCTGGTGCCTTCTTGTGAGTGGCGCACATTCATTTTTGAGCTTCTACACTTGCATGTTTAAAAAAATAACTAACCCTCGCTCCTATTGTGGACTCGCAGGTTTGAACAAATAACTAACCCTCGCCTCTAGTGTGGACTCGCAGGTTAGTTCAAGACAATCACCCTCGTCCTTAGTATGGACTCGCAGGTGATTTCAAATAGTCAACCCTTAAGTCCAATTCTGGACATAGGGACAAAACGGTAATTTTAGGTCAAAACAATTTTTTGCTTTTGGACCCGCTTTACACCGAAAAGCGTGCCAATATCTACGGTCTATAAAATCATCAAACTACATGTCTATAGGTCCTGTTTGACGATACGAACCCAACCGTATGTGTAGTGCCCCGTCCCGCTCAGTCAATCGGAGGAATCAAAATGCCGACGACGTTCGGACTTAGCCTTGCAACGGCGACTCGAAGACATCGCTTGGTCGAGGCGACTCCTCGCTCAGGTAGGGTAGTTTCGGTGAACTTGCTTCATCTTAGCCTTCACATAATAAATCGCATGTTTTTAACTTGCATAAGTAGGCTTGATAATAAAAGAGACGAATCCACATTGATAATGGAATAATTCCGACGGGTCGAATTGAGTTATAATATAGAAAGGTCCAATGGTCGGCTTAGATTTGGTGCACGGCGTGCTTTAAAAATGACACTCGATCCTTCGTCCCGTGGCTTGGAAGAAGAAAAGTTGGTTTGAGTTGGCGAAGTTATGAACGTAGCCTAAGTCATAGGCGTCGCCCGCAAGAATGCTTCATAAAGCATGCACGGTCCCATCGTCCAAGGCTTTGCATAGCCTTGGCTTGTCCCATGAGTTAAGTTGCGTTGCATGGCTTATGACATAAGTCTAGGCACCCAAATGACTTGGTCGTTCAGAAGTCGAACGCACGCGCGACATGTTTCCGCAGTGCGAGGCTTGACGCAGCCTTTGCTCGTCGAGTCGTTATGCGATTGAGTTAGGCAAAGTTATATTAGGCTATCGGAGTAGTAGCAAGCACGGTCCTACGAGTTCTACGACTGGGTATAGCCATGAACTCCTACGGTCTCAAAGCTAGTCATATGGAGTATGAGTTGGACGATAGTGTTGTACGGATCACAAGTCGGTTTAAGGCACGATGCACGGACTTAGTGTTTAAGGCACGAGCCATGGTTGATTCAAAGTAAGTTACGGAAAAAGGGGACTATCAAATAGTCAATCCTAAGTTGAGTAAAAGGGATGGGGCATCAAGGGAGAAGGCTCGCGACCGTGGGTCGTCGAGGGGTCTCAAGGATAGAAGTCTTGAACTTGGTTTTGAAAGAGATGGTAACATTGAAAGAAGGATGACTGTGTGAGATGTCAGTTTGAGTCGAGTCTTGTATGGTCATGAACAACTTGTCGACAAGGGCGATGGTTCCTCGAGTGGCAACCCGGGGCCACGGGACCGACTCGGCCTAGGAGGAAATAGGGTATAGTCCTGCATAAGGTTTCTGCACAGGTTAAGCGGGAACTTGCAACGGAGCTATCTACTTGCGTTGAAAGGACCCCGATTAACAAAACTATACGTCCAGGATGGCTTGTGAAGCTAGTGACCTTTCATATAGATGGGTCGGCATGGCGGCAATCCGCAGGTGTGCCATTGGATTGAGTCGAGTTGAATAGATGCACGATCAAAGGATAATATTTGGGCCTAAGATTTGGCTACAACGTAGACACCATGCTTCGGCACGAGATGTGACGACGAGTCTTGAGTTGTTGGATAGAGTTGCATAAGTTGGGTTTGAGTCGTTCGAGTTTAAGTCAGGAATCGTCGCAAGGCAAAGTTGGTTAAGTGACACTAAGTTTACATCTCGATTAGGTCAGTTGGTGATCAAAGTAGCAAGGGCCGCGAGGCGGCAATATGGCTAAGTCTCATTGAGTTGTAAGGTACGGCCTCAATATGGGTTTGTAGCATGGTCACATGGAGATGGAGTCTATCGTGTAGTTACGTCTCTGATTTTGGGCCGTAAGGCAAACACGCTTGATAGGTTAACGTTGTTGTTGCAAGCACGGGATGGTCTAGAGACACAGAATATGCCAAGGCGTCTGTCCTAAAACTAATCCTAAGGCAAGAGTAGAAAGACAATCATAAAGGGACTATGTTGCACGAAGTAAATCAAACGTGTTGGTTTTGTATGGGTGGGCGAGGAGCTCATTCCACCAGTACAGTTGAGTACTGACACCCACATAGTTTTCATGTGCAGACACAGGTAGAAGCTTGTGGCACAGAGCTCGCTTGGATGCGTCGAGGCACGGAGTTCCTTGGCGATTCGAAGCGTACGGCCGCATGAAGTCAAGACTTATATGGGACATAATGAATGGGCATCGCCTTCCAAAGCATCCGCTGGCTCAAGACTTGTATTAAGAGATGAGAGAGAGGTGAGTGACTTATAATGTGAGAAGAGTGAGCTTGAGTGATTGTAATCTTGGCCTTGCGCCCCATTGTAACCTTTGTTTCAATATCAATAAAGAGCTTCTTTTGAATAACTTGTGTTTTGCTTCAAATTTCCGCTGCTATTATTCAATGTCTCTGCTTGGGACTTCTGTACGACGACCCCGTCGTAGCCGTTCAAATCGACCGTTATGGAACCCGCCTTATACGAACGCAATCTAGGCTCATGCGACATCACGCCTTAGCGAGGACGATCGCTCCCACGGGAGCGGGGCGTGACAGTATGTACAAAGTTGGATTCCGGTGGGCCGTGCACAAATTCGTCCGTTGGATCGGATCGCGAGCCTGCCAAAATAGCATTCCGGTCGACTTTCTCAGAATCGGACCAAACTTGACATACAGGACAAAAAACAATGACATGGTCCTGTTGGCCCAAGTTTCGTCTCGAGATGACGAATGTGAACGAAGTTATGAGCTAGTTTGCATAGGGGTCGATACGGGGTATCTTGACGGATACGCTTCGATTCCGTCGTGCACGCACAACGAAATCGAGTTCCGTCAAATCTCACACGTCGACAACAGCCATATGTGCCTTTCGATGCTCATGGGTTATGACCACATCGTCCGATTTGTCGGGACGCACGCCGTATCTGTAAAAATGTCTAGTTTTTCCAAAACAGTTTTCCTAATTTTTTTTCGACTTTCCTAATGGTTTCTTTTACTGGATAATCAACTAGAATTAAAAGTAATAATGGGGTTTTAATCCTGTATATATAGTCTACAATTTTGTTTAAATGGATTCCCTAAATTCTCTTTAGATTTGCGGAAATTTGCCTTCTAAAATAGGGGTTTGCAAAAGTTTTTCGAAATATTTACGAACAGTTTTCAGGCAAGGTTCGTGTCAATTTTCTGGAGCACCTGAGTCATCTAAATTCAAACTAATTGAAGGCGATTAAAGTCATATATGTTTTGTACGTACCAGCGAAGACGGATCGCCAAGCGATCAAACGTGCGCAAAGAAATATGAGTGTGAATGTGATGTCTTGCCGCTACTGTTGCTGCTGTGCCAGGCTGTAACTGCCACTGCACCATGTCGCTGCCGCGCATGGCCGCGCATCTGCCGGTGGCCGACGATGGCCCAGGCGCCTACCAATGTAACTATATACAATATATATCATCATGGACATCTTTAGATGCACTACATGACCAGAAAATTGATACGAGTCTAGTATTATAATTTTCGTCTCGAGGTGACGAACGTGCACGAAGTTGTGGGCTAGTTTGTAAATGATCCGATATGGGGTATTTCGACTGATATGCCTCGATTTTGTCGCGCACACACAACCAAATCGAGTTTCGTCGAATTTCACACGTCGGCGAAGTCGATACGCACCTTTCGATGCTTTCGGTTCATGACCACATTGCCTAAGTTGTCGGGACCGTATCGGGAAATTTTTCTTGAAATTCTAATGTTTTAAACATTGTTTTTCTCAGTTTTGGAAAACGAATTTCTTAACCTATATTAAATGAAAACAAAAACTACAAAAAGTGTTTCGAAGCCCTATAGGTTGTCTAAAACTGTGTTCAATTAGTTTTTCTAAACTGTCAATAGGTTGCCACGAATTTATCATCAAACATGGGGTCTTGGACTGATTCTAAACTATTTTTGAACAATTTTTCGTTAATGTTCGCATCGATTTTTTGGAATGGTTAGTTAACTATTTCCGAATCTATTTAACGGGGTTTAAAGAGGGTCATGTAGGATGCTGCTAAATTTTATATATTCAAAAATGATTGATCATAGGAGGAGATAAACAGTCAAAAAGAAGGGTACCTTACTATTTCGGCTCAGAATATGGGAGTCTGTTCTTCTCGGGTTCCCGCGACTGCAGCGGTCGTCGACTATATATATGTATTTGTTCAAAGCTATATATATGTATTTGTTTAAATTCGAATTTGAATCAATTTCTACATAAATTAAATATTGGTTTGATTCAGTCTTGCAGAGGAAAGGATTGGGTTTGACAACAGAATATTTTGGTTCGAATTTATTCAAATCTGATCAAAATTTGGTCTAGAAATTTTCCCTCTACCTACACTTCCTGTTCTCGCCTGCGGGAGAAACCGGTTTCTTAACTCCTGAGATTTCAAAATCACGTGAGTTGGCTAATATCTCGTATATATATATATATATATATATATATATATATATATATATATATATATATATATATATATATATATATGTCTATTTGTGTGTGTGTGTGTATATATATATCTATATATATATATATATATATGTATATATATGTCTATTTGTGTGTGTGTGTATATATATATATATATATATATATATATATATATATATATATATATATATATATATATATACACACACACACACAAATAGACATATATACAAAAAATATATATATATATATATATATATACACACACACACACACACAAATATCTATTTGTGTGTGTGTGTATATATATATATATATACACACACAAATATCTATTTGTGTGTGTGTGTGTGTATATATATATATATATATATATATATATATATATATATATATATATATATATATATATATATATAAATATATATATATATATATATATATATATATATATATATATATATATACACACAAAAAAAAAAAAAAAAAAAATAGACATATATATATATATATATATATATATATATATATATATATATATATATATATATATATATATATATATATATATATATATATATATATATATATATACTTATATTTATATATGTCTATTTGTGTATTTGTGTATACCATAAAAAAAAATGTCTATTTGTGTATACCATTATTTATATATATATATATATATATATATATATATATATATATATATATATATATATATATATATATATATATATAAGTATACATATAACTATACTTATACCTATTAAGTAATAACAGTCAATTAGTTCTTTTAAAAAAATTTTTTTTTCACACACACACACACACACACACACACACACACACACAGATATATATATATATATATAGATATATATATATATATATATATATATATATATATATATATATATATATATATATAT
The DNA here is from genome assembly GCA_029216955.1 of Iris pallida. NCBI lineage: Eukaryota > Viridiplantae > Streptophyta > Magnoliopsida > Asparagales > Iridaceae > Iris > Iris pallida. The sequence goes on from JANAVB010013200.1 coordinate 14,108,565, forward strand.
ATAACCCTATTTACACTTCAAAAAAATTCAATAAAAATTGCCAAAATGTCCTAAAAATCCAAATACCTTTAAATAATAAAATAAATATTTTTGTACAAGTTTACCTACTATATATATATATATATATATATATATATATATATATATATATATATATATATATATATATATATATAAAATTAATAAAATCATAAATTAAATACCAAGCTATTTAATTAATTAAGAAAATACATTAATTTATATTAAATAAATTTTTTTTAAAAAATGAGTGGGTTTACATCCTACCCAACTTATAAAAATTTTGTCCTCGAAATTAAAACTAAGGCACGATAAATGTAATGCAATGCAATACGGAAGGGAAGGAAATTTAAAATACGAAAATCGTACCTTGTTTTTCGAACAGATAGGGAAAGCGATTTCGGATGTCATCCTCACACTTCCAAATGGACTTTCCTAGCGAGTGATGCTTCCATGCCACTTGAACCAATGGAATAGACTGATTCCGCAACAGTTTCACTCGCCGATCAGATATCCCTACTGGCTGCTCTTGATATGACAAGCTTGGTCAAATCGTAATTTTGGAATGATCGAGCACATGACTGCTATCTGCCCCATACCTTCTTAGCTGAGACACATAAAATATGTCATGCATTCCCTCTAGTGACGGTGGCAGTGTCAATCTGTAGGCAACTTCTCCAACTCGCTCCAAGACATCGAAAGGGCCAATGTATCTTGGACTCAACTTGTCATGTCCTCCGAATCGAATCGTACCTCTAGTGGGTGATATTTTCAAGAAAACATGGTTGCCTTCCTTAAACTCCAAAGGTCGATGGTGAAGATTTGCCCACTGCTTTTGTATGTCCTGCGCTGCTCGTAGGTGGTCTTGAATCTTCTTCACCTTCTCTACCGTGTTCACGACCAATTCTGGACCCAAAATCTACCGCTCTCCTACATCACTCCAACAAATGGAAGACCAACACTTCCTACCATATAATGTTTCAAACGGAGCCATCTGAATGCTCGCTTGATAGCTATTGTTGTAAAAAAATCTACAAGATGGAGGTGGTCTTCCACGATCCGCCAAAGTCATGCATACATGCTCTCAACATATCTTCTAGCGTTTGAATAGTACGCTTTGACTGTCCGTCGGTCTGCGGATGATAAGTCGTGCTAAATTTCAGACAGATACCCAAGCTTTCTTGCATGCTCATCCAAAAATGAGATGTAAATCTTGAATCCCGGTCTAACACGATGCTAATTGAAATCCCATGTAGCTTTACTATTTGATTAATGTACATGTTAGCTACGACTTCCGTGGACTGGCCCACTCTAAAGGGCAAGAAGTGGGCTGACTTGGTAAGACTTCTGTGGACTGGCCCACACGATCACCCATATTTGTTGCATCTCATCCACTAGGACTACGAGGAAATCCTATGACAAAATCCATAGTGATGTGTTCTCACTTCCACTCAGGAATGGGAAGCGATTGTAACAATCTAGCTGATCTCTAGTGCTCCGCCTTTACTTGTTGACACACTAAACACTTTGTCACAAAACGATATATCTCCAGCTTCATCCCGTGCCACTAATAGTGTTGCTGTAAATCTCATACACCTTGGTTCCTCCGGGGTGTATATAGTATATTGAGCTATGTGCTTCAGCCATCAATTCTTGCCAAAGTTATCCGTTTGGAACATATAGACAATCTTTGCATTGTAGTGTCCCATTCAGATGAATCCTCAATCCAATCTGTTCTCATACTTCGGTCCTCCCTCTAAGTCTTCGAAATCTAGCGTCTGTGGGTAATGCTGCCTTGATTCTCTCTACTAGCGATGATTGTACTTGAAGATTGGCTAGTATGCCATCAGCTCCGGGCAATACATTTTCTATCCCAAGCTTCTAAAAGTCTTCCAATATCTCCTTCTGAGTGGTCAAGAAATACGACATTGGCTTACGGCTTAACGCATCTGCTACTACGTTCGCCTTGCTTGGATGGTAGTACAACTCGATCTCATAGTCCTTCATCACCTCCAACCATCGACGCTACCTCATGTTTAGCTCTTTTCGCGTGAAGACGTATTTGAGGCTTTTATGATCAGTATAGATGTCTACCTTCTCACCATATAAATAATGCCTCCAAAGTTTTAGAGCGAAAATGACTGCTTCGAGCTCCAGATCATGGGTTTGATAATTCTTCTCATGCACTCTCAACTGCCTCGATGCATATGCTACTACTCGGCCATGCTGCATCAAGATGCATCCTAATCCCTTCCCGGATGCGTCGTTATATATCACTACGTCAAAACAGCCATTTTTCGACAGACTAAAACCGTCGTAAATCACGTTAAACGACAGTTTTGATCCGTCAGAAAGTACGTCGTTAATAGTGCGTCCCAAAATATAAATGACAATTTTGGACTGTAGTTTTCTAGATAAACAAAACGACAGTTTTTGTCTGTCAAATAAAAACAACGGACTAAAACTATCACATAATCCGTGAATCAGTCCTCTAATATTTCTTCCTTTTCAACAATTAAAACCTGTCATTTTCTGGGAACATAATTCAAAAAATCCCAATTGTCCATATCAAAGCTATTTAACCATGATAATCCTCTACACAAAATAAAAATACATCTGAAGATAGAATTTTATATAAATACCAACAATCATCAACAATGAAATAAATTTAATCAAACTTGTATTGAATAATAAATATATCGAGTTTACATCCCAATATTCCATCAAAAACAAAAAGAAACTCCAATGTTGCTAGCTCACAATGACTAGTTCTCATGATGAACAAAAAAGAGAGAATGTTATTGCTAGCTTACAATCTCATGCATGGTAGAAAAACAAGAAAATTTTAAGCCCTCACAAACTAAACTGAATATTTTGGCCAATTAATCATTTCCCCAGCCGTAATATCATCAAACTTCCCGTCTCTATCGAACAATAACTCATTGCCGTCAAAAATGTCATCGACAATAATATTATAAGCTTCATCATTCGGCGGTGCATCTGTATTCACACGTCCAATTGCAATAGCTTTCTTTCTAAAATTCTTCAAAAGACACGTCTTTTTGGGTAATATAGACTGGTCATGTCCCTATATACAAAATATAAGGGGAAAAAACATAAGTATAGAACAATTCTTGATTTTAAACAAGTATTCACAGAAATTTCTATAAAGTTGCATGAAAGAATGGACTAATAAACTGTGCACTTCCATATATAAATGCCTTAAAATAGCATATATTCAAAAGCCAACATTACCACTTGTCTCGCATACTCAAATCGACTTGCTCAAGTAATAAAAATGTGTATGGGTAAATTTTGATTAAAAAAACTGATCTTATTCTTCACAAGAGGCAGATCCTACCAATAATTTGTAGCCATGATCTTATTCTCGCAACTTAGCCTCGAGGGCCCAATCCACGTCATATAACTCGAAATTGAATAGAACAAGACCGACAGGTTATATAGGGATTTACCACAAGCAAATACATGAACTTTTATACTATCTTTCACCGGAAGAGAGAGAAGATCGTAGGAAGGTTCGATACAACTGCAGATCATGTAGGCAGCCTGTAGGGGGTCCTGTGTAGATTATATAGGCAGTATGCATGACTGCAGGTAAGGAAAAGTACAGATTATGTAGGCAGCCCAATATTCTTCTTTACTGCATATCTTAATACCTGGTAACGATGCAGATGTGGAAATTGATCCCTGATACAAATAAGATCTCGAAGGACCAACAAGGTGGCTGTTATGGGCAGAAGTGTGGATGCTACCATCGACCACTTGTCTGTATCAAATGTGTTCTTTGTGGCAAAGCGAAGGAATGCGAACAAGGCAGGCTTCTATCTATCAGCAAAGACAAATGTGTTCTTTGTCTGCATCAAATGTGTTCTTCTTAAGTAATATGTCAATACCCACATGTTAGGAAGTCTACAATAGGCATCACTTGTACCAGGAAAGGCAAAGTGCAGATCTTGTGCACCACATATTCTTTTTTCTTGTTAGTTTAGCAGATACTTTAAACAATTCATTATGCATAGATATCTGGAACTACATGGACGGATTTAGTTATATGCTGGGGTGGGCTCCAGCCAAAAGAAAATTTTGCCTGGACAATGCCTGGACAAAATTTTGCCTGGACAATGCCTCTCCATCGTAGTTCACCCCAACTTCAATATCTAGATCCGTCAATTTCTGGACAAAATTTTGCCAATTATGTAATTTGACTACACTATTTTGCTGATTTTATTTGACTCCAGAATCTTGCTGCTGCTGATGTCCAATAACCTCATACACAACACAGTCTCACTAACAAACTCATTACTGTCCAAGAAATGATGAGCTCTTCAATTGTCCGATCAAACTTTATATTTTTTTAGGCCACCTCTATAACAACTATTGAGCTATCATACTCTATTGGCAACTAAATGGCTAGAAATAAATGTAAGACCGCCATGTTCATTTCGTCCAATATGTGGGTCTGTGCCAGCTCAAATATTTGGACATGACATGATATCTCCATCGGTCCAGCTACAGAAACAAAGCGGTTGCTTAACTATCATCTACCAATTATCACATATGGTAGAAGAATGCATGAGTTTTTGATTCAACGAATATGAATATAAAATGCAGCAAAGCAAAAGGAATCAAGCACCTCAAAACCATGAACAAGAAATACAACAGAGCAAAAGGAATCAAGCACCTCAAAACCTCATTTTTACTATTGTTTAGGTGTGTGGCCAAGTACAATTCATATCTATTGACTTCACCTGTAGGACTTGCCTTTTTCTACATTAAGACAAGAAATAGGTTAGCAACATTTTTTTGATATTGCATTGAAATAAGAAAAACATGATATATAATAGACTATTAACATCTTTACCAGTTCATGTGCTACCCTCGCACAACCTTTACTACTAGTTGTATGTAATATCTAACCTATTTCCTCGCATTCCTTCCACAATCACGACGGACTTGATCTTCATCTGTAGAGTACAATTCAACAAAAGCTTCCAAATCTTCTTTCTTTATATTTTCTACCACAATACTTTTTCGTTCTGTAATAGTTTCAACTCTACCACAATTGGGGGTACAGATGTCTAACCCCGATCGAGATGAACATCAGACGTCAAGTGGTGGGAACCGCCAAAACAATCGCAAAGCAAAAGAGACTTTGAACATTAATTTGAACAAGAATAAAGAATCTTTAGCTGTCAATGTGGCTCCACCTACATCCACTCCTACTCCTTCTGCACCTCCACCGAGTGAACCTCGTCCGAAAATAGAATATTCTTTTGACGAGAATGACACTGCAAGCATCTTTGAATGTTAACTCAAAAGCAACAAAATTCAGCTCCCAGACCCAAAGAAACCTGATGAAGTCGGTAAGACAGATCATCCTAAATATTGTGTCTACCACAGGTTCATTGGACATCCTACTCGAGCATGCTACGTGCTCAAAGGCAAAATTCAAGAGCTTGTCAATGCTTGTGTCGTCACTCTGCAGCAAGATGAGAAGACTGTTACTGCGAATATGGTTTCAGTTCAGTTTGGTGATTTTCCTCCGCAGATGGTACAACATGGTGTCATTCCTATTCCCAAAGCTATTCTTGAGATTGAAAATCTCCCACTTCCACCAAATGAAGGTCTTGTTCCCTTGTCTCTTGACAACGGCAAAATTATGTGGATTCATCCCGATCTTGCTCCGGAGTTTGAGGTGTCTTCTTCTTCCAAGAAGAAAGATCGTTCTAAAGGCAAGACGAAGATTTGCAACATGGTTTCTTTTGACCCCATAGTTGACGAGGAAATTTTGTTAGGCACCAGATCAGGAAAAGCCTATTTGAAAGATCATTCTGAAGTTCAAGAGAATCCTGCTTCTTCTTCTGAACCTGCTCCAGCACAACCTGCTTCTACTGAAGAGATCCCTTCTACATCTTCACCAGTTGTAGTACCTATTCCTCCCAAGCCAATGACGGCTGACAAAGGCAAGCAACAAGTCCGCTTTGATAGACCCCATGAAGAAATCATCTCCTACAGGACTTGAAAAGCCGTATAACTTTGATATATTGGCCCAATTAGCCAATACACCGGCTAGGCTATCAATCTTCGAGCTCTTGCGCCTTTCCAAGGAGACTCGAGAGACTTTAAGTGAAGCTCTGATGCAGGCTGAAACTTGCTTAACTCTCCTCAAAAAGCCGGAATCAGAACCAGTTTCTTGCAGTCACTGTCATAGTGTCCTGGAGTTGATTCCAAACATCACTTTCACTCAAGATGATATGCTACTGGAGGATAATAGGCATGATCGTCCTCTCTACTATACAGGGTATGTCGATTCGATAAAAGTCGATCGTATCCTGATAGATCCAGGGTCTGCATTAGCATCATGCCAAAGACAATGCTAGACGCGTTGAAGATACCAGTGCATAGTCTTTCAAGCACAATCACCACTATCTTGGGATTCAACTAAGGAAGAAGTTAACCTTTGGGCAAGATCCGCCTAAAACTCCAAATAGGCAATCTTCGCACAAAGGTGACCTTTTATATCATTGACAATCATGGTTGTTCTTACAACGCTCTTCTGGGAAGACCCTTCCTTCATGAACACAATGTTGTTCCATCAACTCTTCATCAATGCTTTAAATATGTTGATGACAAAGGACAAGTTCACAAGGAAGTTGCAGACCTTTATCCTTTCAAGGGTGTTGAAGCATATTGCAACGACGCTCGTATGTACAAGGAGGAATTTATGAAAGTGGTATTGGCAATGGATACTGAAGAAGACCAAAAAGCAGTGCCCAATGATACTCTCATCATACCTGTCAAAGGGCGTGTTTCTCATCCTCAGTCTTCTAAACCACTGGCTATTCACTTGCCAGTTCAGGAAAAATCAGTTGATGCTGATCAAAATCAAAGGGAGCTCACCTCTTCTGAGCCACTTGTTATCGAATTACGTCGTAACAAGGACAAAAAGCAGCTCACTTCTTCTGAGCCTCTTGTTGTTGATTTAACTCACAACAAAGAAAAAAGGGAGCTCACCTCCTCTGAGCCGCTTGTCATCAACCTCCATCGTAACAAGTCTCTTCCACGTTCTTCTTCTCCCCCTCTTGTAATCAATCTGACCAAGCCTGCTAAGGCTAAAGGTCTTGCTGTAAATACAAATATACAAATTAATGAAAAAGCATCTACTTTCCAGTATACTGATGTTATTTATCATACTAAATACTATTTGGATATGTTAGATAGCTTCAAATCATTTACAATGGGAGTTGTACAATCTTTTCAAACAGAAGTCTCATTTGAAGATCCAGATGATTCTTACCGTATTGTTCCTGCTCGAAAGAAAGGCGAAAGTCCAATACTTTTTAGTAAAGGACCAGAACAACAATTCAGCTATACGGATGATAGCAAGCTTAATGATACAGGACATTTACAACTCTGTCGTTATAGTCAACAATCAAAAGACATCATCCGTAAGATGGGTTATGACTTTAAAAATGGCCTCAATTACGGTAAGGGTAGACGGACTCCCATTCGTACAGCTGTTCCAAAAGGAAAATCTGATATATACTATAGCAAGACCAAAAGAGGTCTCGGATATGCTTCTCCTCCGATGTTATCCCCAGCAGTTTCTGACTCTGATAGTGAAGAACGTTCTAACTCTTCTGATTCCAGGTCATGGGATTCTGACACTAGTATCGGTGAAGTCCATCGTGTAATTTTATCTTCTAATGTGGTATCCGCTGAATTTCCGGAAGGTTATGATGAGGATGTTGAAAAAAGTTCTGAAATAGATCCTTGGGCTCAACAGATGGATAATCAGTGGGTACTCCGATTTGAACAAAGAGAACCTCCTACTGAAGATCAACTAGTTCAAGTTGATGTAGGAGAAAGCGAGTCACCTCGTCCAATCTTTATTAGCAAGAATCTTTCGGAAGCAGATAAGCAAGAGTTGATTCTTCTCATTAAAGAATACATTAACGTCTTCGCTTGGAGTTACGAAGACATGCCAGGTTTAGATCCCAAAATTGCTACTCACAAACTGAACATTCTTCCTAATGCTAAACCAGTCAAACAGCAGCAAAGGCGATTCAAGCTTGAAATGATGGATGCAATTGATGATGAAGTCAAGAAGCTTATCGATTGTGGTTTTATTCGAAAAGAACAACATCCTGATTGGGTAGCTAACGTTGTTCCAGTCCTGAAGAAAACCGGCAAAGTTCGAGTCTGCATCGACTTTCGGGATCTTAGTGAAGCATGTCCGAAAGATGAATTTCCTCTCCCTATCACGGATGTTATGATTGACAATACCTGTGGGTTCGAGCGAATATCTTTTATGGATGGATTCTCTGGATACAATCAGATCAAAATGAATCCCGAAGATGAAAAACACATATCTTTCCGTACTCCTCGGGGAGTCTATTGCTACACAGTGATGCTATTTGGTCTCAAGAACGCTGGTGCAACTTACCAACGAGCTATGAGTACCATTTTCAGAGAACATCTTCGTAAAATAGTCGAATGTTATGTTGATGATATCGCTGTTAAAAGTCGTCTGAAAGAAGATCATATCCAAGATTTGAGAACAATCTTCAATCTCATGCGTCAACATCAGCTCAAGATGAATCCCACCAAGTCATTCTTGGGTGTCTCTAGTGGCAAGTTTCTCGGATTCGTCATTACCTCTAAGGGTATACACGTGGATCCCGAGAAGATCAAAGCCATTCAAGAGATGCGTCCTCCACGCAACCTAAAAGAGCTACGAGGATTCCAAGGTCGACTTGCGTACATCAGGAGATTCATTTCGAACTTGTCTGGATGCTGTAGACCATTCACTCAATTAATGAAGAAGGATGTATCTTTTATTTGGACTGAAGAATGTCAACAAGCATTTGACGACATCAAACGATATCTTATGAACCCACCAGTTTTGGTGCCACCAATCTCAGGCATTCCATTCTTAATGTACGTCTGTGCTATGGATCATTCATTGGGTGCTTTACTCGCCCAAAAGAAAAAAGAAGGTCATGAACAAGCCATCTACTATCTCAGTCGTACTATGATTGGTGCTGAACACCGTTATAGTCCGGTTGAAAAAGAATGTCTAGCCCTTATGTTCGCTGTTCAAAAGACAAGGCATTATATCATTGGTCAAACCATTCATGTTATATCCCGAGTCAATCCTCTTCGAGTACTGATGAAGAAGCCTAGCACACTCAACTCTCGGCTTGCTATATGGGCCATCCTTCTAGTCCAATATGACATGGTGTATGTTCCTCAAAAGTCTGTCAAAGGTCAAGCACTGGCAGATTTCTTGGCGGCTCATCCTGTACCGGAAACATCCAAGCTTTACGATGAAATTCCAGACGAGACGTTGGAAGTTAACTTGATCTCTGAAGAATTTCCAACCTGGCGTCTATTCTTTGACGGAGCATCCAGAATTGGACCCAATGGTGCTATTGTAGCAGGAGTTGGAGTTGTTCTCGTTTCCCCAGAAGGATCAACTATCCAAAGAGCTTATTCTTTAGATGAATCCTGTTCCAATAATGTAGCAGAGTACAATGCTCTACTTATTGGTCTTCAATTAGCCAAGCAATTGAACATTGAATATCTCGAAGTTTATGGCAATTCTAAGCTGGTTGTCAATCAAGTTAGAGGAACTTATGAAGTCCGTCATCAAGATCTGGTACCTTACTTTGAAGCAGCAATCAATATGGCTACATCATTCAAAGCTTTCTTTATTGAATATGTACGCCGAGCTTGCAATACTGAAGCAGATGCCTTAGCCAATCTTGCAGCAGTCTTAGCCATTCCCATCAGAAGACAACAAGTGGTGGTTATCTCTAATCGAGAATTGTTTTGTGTTGAAAACAATCGTAACATCGAGTTTAGTAATTTTGCTGAAATTAATGTTATTAATGAAGATTGGAGAAATCCTTTCATCGACTTCGTGGTTCATGACATACTCCCCGAAGATCCTAAGGAGGCTACAAGTATTCGACGACGATCTTTACAGTTTTATTACAATCAAACCACCAAGACTATCTATCGGCGGACTTATGACGGTCTCCTTCTACGCTGTCTACCTGGTGATGAAGCAAAGCAAGTACTGCGTGAAGGTCACGACGGTGTCTGCGAAGCACATCAACCCGGTCCTAAGCTACAGGATCGTATTCGACGCATGGGTTACTACTGGCCCTCTATGGTATCAGATGCTATCGAATATGCAAAGAAATGTCGAGCTTGTCAAATCTATGCAGACTTCATTCATCAACCTTCGGAATTTCTACATCCGACAGCCGCTTCCTGGCCTTTCGAAGCTTGGGGCATGGATGTCATAGGTCCTATTAATCCCCCTTCTTCTAGAGGACATCGGTTTATTTTAGCAATAACAGACTACTTCTCTAAGTGGGCTGAAGCTATACCCTTGGTTGAAGTCAAGACTAATAGTGTCATCAACTTCGTCAAACACCATGTCATTTATTGATTTGGTGTCCCTCAACGAATTATCCATGACAACGGACCGCAATTTATCAGCCAGAAATTTACCAGATTCTGTGATGATCACCGGATTGACAATGTCGTCTCGACTGCCTACAATCCTGCCGCTAATGGTTTAGCTGAAGCCTTCAACAAAACTATTATCAAGCTTCTCAAAAAATTTGTATCCACTAACAAACGGAATTGGAGTAAAAAGCTTGGCGAGTGTCTATGGGCCTACCGAACTACGGTCCGTAATCCTACAGGTTTTACACCTTTCTCTCTGGTATATGGCTGTGAAGATGTTCTTCCTTTGGAACTTCAAATTCCTTCTTTAAGGATTGCCATTGCTAACGAGCTCACTACAGAGAATAATGATCTTCTTCGACTTCAAGAATTGGAGGCACTTGATGAGAAGCGGTTAGTGGCTCAACAACATATTGAGTTATACCAAGCTCGTATTTCTAAGACTTTCAACCGTAAAGTGAAGGTCAGAGCCTTTCAGCAAGGAGAACTTATTTTAACAGTCAGACGTCCTATGACTATGACTCATATGAGCAAAGGCAAGTTCGACGCAAAGTAGGAAGGTCCCTACGTTATAAGCAAAGTCTTCTCAAATGGAGCTTATCAACTCTCAGAACTGGATGGACAAATTACAATGATGCCTATTAATGGCAAGTTCCTTAAAAAGTACTATGTGTAAATGTAAATATTTGTAAATCATCAGACAAGTTCATGTTCATAAATAAAACTTTATTTCATCATGAATGATAGTACATGATATTAAGGAAGGTCACTATCATCCTTCTCTACATTTGGACGTGGACCACTGCCGTCCTTTTCAAAAACACGGTCAGCAAAAGAACCGAGAACCTCCTTGCTGGAACCCACTAGGAATTTGCAAGCGGCCATCCTCATGGCTTCCTCTTCTTTGGTCCTTCCTGGTTCAAGCAGAAAGTCCAGGATGTCGCGCGGTGGCTTGGGTGCAGACGAACCTTCGCCTACTTCTGCCTCCTTTGATTGAACTGGATCAACAGGACGTTCTTCAACACCTTCTTCAACCTTCGGGGCGAGTTCAGTCTTCTGGAGTGCATCTTCAGACGATATTTTTATGTTGGAAAAGTGGAAGTGTTCCTTTCTGTTAAAATTTTGTTCTATTTATAGGCAGAGATTCTCTAAATGATGAAACGACACATTCATCTGACGGTTCATCCGTTCATTTAATTCATCTGACGGTTCATCCGTTCATTTAATTCATTTGATGGTTCGTCCGTTTATTACATTCATTCGACGGTTCATCCGTTCATTTAATTCACTTGACGGTTCGTCCATTCATTATATTCATCCGATGGTTCACCTATTCACATTCATCCGACGGTTCGTCCGTTCATTATCATCCGACGGTTCGCCCGTTCATTCATCATCACTTGACGGTTCATTCGTTCGTTATTATCCATTTTGACGGTTTGTTCGTTCATTCCATCATTTGACGGTTTTTCCGTTCATCTCATATCCACATCAGCAATTTATCGTTTCGATTAAGTTGTCAATTGAGATAATAATGTTCAGTATATTCTGCCATGTCCATATTACCTCTGAGCAGATATAATGAATATAATTATTTTCTACAAAATCATCAAGAAATATATTATGTCTTGTACCTCTGAATATATTTTCTATCTCTATTATTTATATCTGAACAAGATATGCAACAAATAATGGAGCCACAACAAAAATGTCTTTTATTAATCGAAATATAAGATATTACAAAAACACATATACTTCAAAAAGATATAAAGATACAAAATGATCCACTAAGACGGAGGTATTATCAGATTATCAATCTGCTGCTTGAGAGTCTGCAGCCGTTCTTCACGAGTGGACATCACCCTCCTTCTGGCTTCTTCCATCCCGGTTTCTTCATTGAAAGCAGGCATGGTCACCATTCGGCGGGTAATCTCAGCATTATGAGCTTCTACGTACTCATCCCTCTCCTGAATCAGAGCATTAAATTGTTGAGTTGCAAGTTGATGATCAGCAACTTCATCTTCTAATTCTTTCTGGAGACGAGCAATCTCTGCCCTTAGCTCAGCAGCTCTCTTCTTTTTTCTCTCGGCCATCAAGGTTACTGATTCCAGCTTGGAGTTATATTCAGCAGATTTTGCAGAGAAGGCTTCTAAAAGATTCTGGAGATTGACCCTTTCAATGTCAGCTGCTTGAGCCAGTTGCTCGAATTCTGCTTGTACTAGAGATTCTACGTCTCCTTGGTTGAGCTCTTTATAGCTTTTGATAGAAATCTCTAATTCATTCAAAATATGATCCAGGAGAGTGGCTTGAGCCTCATCACCTTGTTCCCGGATAGCTCTTATTAAGAGAGAGGTTGGACCCCTAACCATGAAAAAATCGGTGCCCTCTTTCTCCATCATTCTTTTTACTAGAGGCCCCAAAGATTCAAAGAAGCATCTAATAAAAGATTGGATCACAAGATTATTAGTGGCTATAGCACCAGGAGTCGCAGCCACTCCCGTTGATGATGAGGCCGTGGGACGTTCAATCTCTTGTGTCTGGATAGCCGGTTCTTTGAACAAAGGAGCCAAAGTGGAGCTAGTTGCCCCTCCTGGTTGTTCTTCTGCAAAAAGTAAAGATTGTCATTTTGCCTGTTGCTCGCTATTGTTCAAGAAGATTAAAGATGTAAATTATCTTACCATGGTTGAATCCAGCAATGAGCCTATTATCTGCTGGAGTAGACTCTGGCCGAGCAGAAGTAGCTTCAGCTATGACAGCTTGACTACTGCCCGCTTCAGAACCACAGATAAATGATGACTGCTACTAACAACCACCATCGTTATGGACACTATGTCCATGCACGTCGGAGGTGCTAGGGGAGTCTCAAGATCTACAGGAAATACAAATAAAGACGTTAGCTATCAATTTATTCAAGAGGAGATTGTTAATTTCATTTTATACCTTGAGGATCATTAGCGGGAGTTTCTTTCGGGGCTTCTTCATCTATTGCTTTTTTTGGAGATACTGTTATCTCAACATCCTTTTCAAGATTTAAGGTATCAGCAGCATTTTCTGGAACCTCAACATCCTTTTCAGGATTTAAGGTATCAGCAGCATTCTCTGGAACCTCAATATCCTCTTCAGGATTTAAGATATCATTGACAGCATTAGGAGATGTGTGCACTTCATCATCTCTTTCAAGATCTTGCATATATTCATCAATATTCTCAGACGAAGAGCTCTCTTCATCTTCGTCTTCTTCTGGTGCATTCCCGCTGATAGTCGCGGCTTGGTCACCATAGTCATCCAAAGGGCTGTAGCTGCAATCTTCTAAAGCCGCAATTACTTCGCGATCTTCCTCTTCGCGAAGGGTTCTAGGAGTAGGCGGAAGTTCAACAATCTCTGCAGCAGGTAAAAGAGAGTGTACAACATTCTACTCTTCCCCCACTTCCTCCATAATACTTCCTCTGGGCTCTTCGGCCTCAGTTCTCGAATCGAGATCTTTCCTTTGCTCGATCTCCTCTCTATGTTCGGGACTAGGAGTTTTATTCCTAGGTTCTGAAATAGGAGTGGGAGATGGCAAGGTTAATCCAGCCACAACATCCATTACTATTGAAGACGGGGCTCGATTCCTTCTGTGGGCCAGCTTCTTTCTTTTCAGTGGCCTCTCAGGCTCTCTATATTTATAGTCTTAACTTGTTTCTGGATAGAGGTTGGTGTAGTAGCCTCTTCTTGCTGAGTTGACCCGGCCAGTTGCCGAGACTGAGATCGAGTAGTGATCTTTTCAGAAGAGTGATCTAAGATCAATTTCTTCTTTACTGCTGGAGCAGGAGGGTCCTCTCTTCTCCTCCTTTTTGCTGGAGATTTGCCCACCTTCAAAGAGATACGTAGTGGCACATTAACTTCTTGAGGGAACATAACATCCCTTGAGGCTTCCAAAGGTGCATCTTCTGGCTCATGTACCTCATCATTTCCTATGAGCGACATGACAACTCCTCCTTTCTTCAATCTTGTTGAAGATGCGAAGCTATCTGTGAGGTTAAAATTCTCGGCAAAGGTATTTGAAGATGTATAAAAAACTGAGTATGTAAACAGCATCCGAGGGCCATGATTGCTGTTTACAGGCATCGAGAACGTCGATTTCGTATCTCGAGCATTATAGTAAGCCCAGGCCCGGGCCCCATCTATCAAATAACCCTTTCCCTGAAGATATGTAATAGCATTCCCCACATGGAATTGGTCATAACCGAACTGTCGAGCGAATCGACTGGGAAGATATGGCTCTAAATAACATTCATCTTCGAACCGGTATACCAAATGAGAAGGTCGAATTGTTTTCAACCATTCAAAAGCTGTACGGCTCAGAGGATGCATCTGCGAGTCAATCATATTTGTTCGCATTTGTTCGTAACCAGCAGGAGGAGGGGTACAATAAAAGTTCCATTCTTTGCTCAAGTTTAGAGCATATCTACAGTCTCTTAGAGCAGTGAATTTCCACTTACCATTGGAATATCTTCGTAAAAAGCTGCCATCAACTGGTCCCATGCCGGGGTCCATCAAAGTGGGATGGTGAAGGAGCAACCACCCAAATAGATATGTATACGGTAATTCCAACCGAGGAAATTCTTTTTCACCCTTGGATTTCAGCATCAGATCGACGTATAGACGAAGACCAGCATTCAGCTTACAAGTCATGGCTGACAGAAGATCCATCTTACAGCCGAAGACTAATCTAACGGCCGCAAAAAGAATACCGCGGTAGAAGCGGTCTACAGCACTGGATCCCGGAACTACAAACCGACGAAGCCAATGTGTCAGAAACCCTGCTAATTGGGCTTCTTTTGACATTTGTCTATATCCTACTCTCAAATAACTTTCGAGAGTATCTCCTGTCTTCAAAGGAGGACATTGATAATCATCCTTCATTGCTTTATCAAAATTGCCACTTTCTTCCATCAACTTCATCACTTCTGTGTTGCTCAATGGCTTAAAGAAATCAGGATAACATCTATCGTGTTCCTTAGTCTTCGGTTCTTGAATGTGGTTGAGGAACAGATAAGGTAGCCATTTTGAGGAATAGCAAGTGTTTGATGTAGCACTCTTATAGAACAGGGAACAGATCTTATAATGGCATAGTAGTTCTTCGAAGACTGCTACCATTTCTGTATTTTCTCTCCGGAGTTTGTCCAACTCATCATTGGTTGGAATAAATTCTTCGTAAGGGGCATCTCCCATTGGCAAAAAAGAGATGTACTTCATCTCATGGAGTGCAAACCCGATTTCTCCGCCGGGAGTCATAAAGGTCCCTGTTCTGTAATTATACCTCTCTGCTAAAGCCAAGAACAGGTGAGGGTTCGGAGCAAAACCATAGACAGTGGCATGCACTGCTTGGTATAAGTTGATTTGCTGCAGTTCGCCTTCAAACTTGGTCAGAATCCAATTTGCTATGCAGCTCCATCTTTTAAAATCTGGATTCACCAATCCAGTTAGTCTGATGTCTTGCTCCGGATATCTTCCTTCGACTTTCGCAAACTCATTTACGAAAATTGGGGTTCTGACGGGCATTAACAATGAAGAATTCTCCGGCGGAATACAACCGGGTTTCAGTCCTCTCAGCAAAACACTGTACCGTTCGGAAGAACTGTAGAACATATCTTTCTTATTCGGCCCCTTCTTCACAAAAATTCTTTCCGGACGGGCATCTTGGAATGGAGTAAGGTTCCATTCCATCTTCCTCGGATAACTCGCATGAGCATACCGGGATAATGGAAGGCAGCGTGGAACATTTGGTATCGAGAAAGATCTATCCGTCTGGTGGACAATTCTTTCTTCCATTCTCGGTCTTGGTTGAGAACTTTTCTCAAAAGCTTCACCAAATAAGAATAATGGTTTCTTGTGTATAACAGCATCTACCGTTTCCAGAGGTTGTCCGTTAATTAAACATTACAGTGTTTCATTGTCTTGGGATACCAAACTGGCCTGACGGGAGGTCGGCAGATCATACTGAGGATAGTGCACATGTGACAAGTCCTCTTTATATTCTGATTCTGAAAGGGTCCCCACGAAGTTCTCATATTCTGGGTCTTCTCTGGTATTAACTGCATCAGACAGAGAAAACAAAAATTTTTAGTATAAGTCAAAGTCAAAGATTCAGTTTGCACAAAAATTAGATTGCACAAAATCAAATTGCGCAAAATCAAATTGCGCAAACATCAGATTGCGCAAAATAATCAGATTGCACAAACAAATAAATATCAATTTGCGCTGACAGACTCGCACAAATCAGCAAGTTGCGCTAACTTTTATCAGCGCAATTCAACCGATTGCGCAGAGAGTCGTTCTTCATAAAAATGAAGGGTGGACTGATTTGTGCAAACAGAACCCTAAAAAGGGTGGCGCAGTATGATCCTATCTCTAAAAAGAGATGGATTCTGAAAGGAACAGTGAAATCAAAAACTCTAAAAAGAGTTGTTGATTGGGTTATCTACCTATCATTGCTGGGTAAGCAGTTTCATGGCACGAAGCTCGTCGCGCAGCCCTAGTCGATGATTCGGCGGGGGCCTTGCCCTTAGCGGTGGCCTTTTCTCTCAAGTGCACGAAGAAAGCAAGTAAAGAACACTTCGAATGAATTGAAGAACTATTTATAGTTTTTCAAGTCGAAACGGCCGCCTTAGATTGCGCCTAAAAATGGGCTAAACCCTCAGATTGTGCAGACAGTTCATTATGTGCGCAAATTGGTTTCATATTCAAAATTTAAAGTATTTCGAAATTTTGAATAAATTCAACTTTCGAAAACTTTGAAGGAGGTCTTGTAGGTCCTAAAAAAATCGAGTTGCATACATCAACAAAGTCAGAAAAATCAAGAAATACAACTTTCAGATGAATTGCGCAGACATCAGATTGCGCACCATTCAGATTGCGCAAGATAGACTGCGCACACTTCCAAGTGCGCAGGCTGACGTGGCAAATCACCATCATTACCTGACACAAATCAAATCTTCTGACAACTGACAGTACGGAGAACGAGGCGACCGTTCGTTTAAACGTGCAGCACGGCGCTCGAGGACAGCTCGCAGCGCAATCCATATTGGCACAATCTATGTTGGCGCAATCCATTTCCTACGCAATTCAAGTTGGCGCAATCCAAAACCTGTGCAATTCAATGTGCGCGTTCTATCAGTACAAATGATAAAATACACGTGGGATTCATGCCATCAATTGCTCATTTTGTGGCAACTGCCTATGCATGATCATGCGCATTTCAATCAAATGATGCCATGTGTCCAAGACAGTTAGCCCATGATCCAGCAACTGCCTGTGCAGTCCATTGCTGCGCAAACCAATTGCTGCGTAATCCATCATGCGCAGTCCAGAATAACTAAAAGTTAGTTATTTCTCAGAACTCTATAAATAGAGTTTCAAGTCTCCATTCAAGGGGATCAAGAATCAATAATCAGAGATCAGATTATAGAGAGATCAGACTTTAAAGTTCAGAAAGTTCAGGAGTTCTTGACCAAGTGCTGCTGTATTCTTCCGAGGTTTTTGCCTTCAACTTCCGAGGCTTTTTGCTTTCAATTCCAGAGTTGTCTTCAACTTCAGAGGCTTCGTCTTCAGAGTTCACATCGTCCAAGGGATAAAGCAATCGTCATCTAGATTGGATTCCTAAAGTTGTACCATTCCCAGAATTCAAATTATAATTTTTACAAAGTTTGTATCAATAAAGTTCTTCAACTTTTGTTTTTGCAAACAGTCATGTGTCTGGATCAACCACTATCGAGTATCCACTTACTTTTAGTGGGAGGAGGAAGGTCCACCTACAACACAAGTTGAAGATGTAACCTTTGGTACCCACTTTCTTGAGGGTTCTAATGTGTTAGCTTTTGGAACCCATATATACACATTCATATCTACTAGCTTTCTAATCTTACACTGAGGTGACACATGTTCTTTTAATCCACAATAATGACATATAGCAGAAGTGTTAGTGCTAGGTTTTGTTCGAAAATCATGCATATGAGTTTTTGAAATAGTGTGTGCATTCTTGTTGTGTGAAAACATATACATATAAGCATGATTTCTAACATTTCTAGAAGTGTTGTTAGTGTGGTATTTGTGTTTAGCCTTCTTACTTGTGTTTACCTGAGCATTTGGTTTAGCAACTTGTTTGTCCAGTTTAATCTCTAACTTTTTAGAGTTGTCATTGGCTTCATCTAATTTGGTCGTGAGTGCATCTACTCTTAGAATATCAATGTTATACTTTTTTTTCTCTAGTTCATAGAGATCGTTAAGTTTTATATTTTCTTGATTTGCTTTCTCAAGCTTTTCAAGAGAATCATGTAAACTTAGCTTTAAAAAAATAATCTCATTGATGTCACTAGAAGAATCTTTAATATCTTCTAACATTCTAGATTGCTTGGAAATTCAGACTGTACAAATTTTAGCTCTTTCTTAGCACTTTTGTACATATCTATCATTTTCTTCTGATTGGCCAATAGATCAGAAAAAGCATCACATAATTCATCAAAAGTAAATTCTTGATAGAGAGGGTTTGTTATTACCTTAGCATCTATAGCCATGAAGCATTGGTTTGCTGAGTTCCGAGAGTTGTCTTCATCTTCAGAATCACTAGCTTCACTTTCACACCAGATACTGGTGTTTGTATAGTTTTTGGTTGTTGACCTTCTCTTACTTGTCTGATCATGTCTGCTTGTTTGATCGTTTCTGCTTCCTCTCCTTATAACATGACAGTCCTTCTTTATATGGCATATTTTTTTGCAGCTGAAACAAATTGGTTCTTCGTCATCTTTGAAGTCCTTCTTCTTCTTGTTTGACTTCTTATATCTGAGGAATCGCCTGAATTTTCTTGTCATCAGGGCCATCTGCTCATTGTCTGAGCTGTCTGTCTCACTCTCATCGTCAGAGATTGTCTTGTGATTTGCCTTGAATGCTATTGTCTTCTTTTTTGGATTTTGTTCATCGAAGTCCTGAAGATCCAACTCATGTGTCATGAGTTTTCCTGTAAGGGTTTCAAGGCTCATTGTTGTGAGATTATTTCCTTCAATAATGGCCGTTGCTTTTGGATTCCAGTTCTTTGGTAGTCTACGAAGAATCTTCCGAATCTTTTCATGATTGATGTATTCTTTGCTAATGGAAGATAGAGGATTAACAATATCTAAAAATTGAGTAAACATCGCTGTAATAGTCTCATTAGGCTTTATTTTGAATGCCTCATACTTTTATGTAAGTTATGAGATTTTGGATTCCTTCACTTGTGAAGTACCTTCATGAGTAACCTCAAGAAGTTTCCAAACCTCGTTGGACGTGGCATATGTAGAGACTCTATTGAATTCAATTCTATTAATAGCACAAAATAAAGCATTGATGGCTTTTGTATCAAGACTGACTTGTTTCTTTTTATTGTCGGTGTATTGATCGATTGGTTTCTCAACTAAACACCTTCTACTCTAATAGGTATAGGTTTCTTATAACCATTGATAACAGTCGAGCATAAATCGAAATCAAGTGACTCGAGGAAAAAGATCATCTGTGTCTTCCAATACGTGTAATTTGTGCCATCAAATAAGGGTGTCATATTTGTTGACTGACCTTCACCGTTGCTTAGAAATAGGGATGCCATATCTCAAGGAGTGTTAATTCTGACAAGAGATAACCTGCTCTGATACCAATTGTAGGAACAATGGCACCTCTAGAGGGGTGAATAGAGTACAGTGGAAATATTTAGCAATAAAAAATTAACTCTAAGCAGGTGAAGCAATATATTAAATTTAAATGCAAGTAAAGCAGTAAAGGTTGAGGCAAGAATTCAATACGCAGAGACAAAAGGTTTATACTGGTTTCCCTCTGTGAGAACTAGTCCAGTCTCGAGTACTCAACCCGATATTGAATCCACCATTTGAAATAGAGATTACACCACGTGTTTTGCTCCGAAAAACACGCCAACTTCAACACCGTCGTATTTTTATCCGAAGCCCACGATCAAACTTCGCCAATCACTTTTCTGAGAAAAAAAGCTTTTATACGTCAAGCTTGTACAACTCGAAAACTCCTAATCGAAAACCACCGGCACTTAAAAGAGTAGAGTTGACTTGGAGATCTGAAGATTGAAAACTGAATAGAAAGTTTTAAGAATAGATAGAGAAGATAAAGAAGGAATGAGGTTATAGAAATGACAAAATCAACTCTATTTATAGGAATTTTTAAGACAGTTCGTGCAGAACTCGGTAGGGGTAACGTTCACAATTTTGAACGTTGCAGATCCAAAGGAATAGGAATTTGCTGCTGACCAGGAGAAATCAAGTTGACCGAGTTCGGGCAGAACTCTGGCCGAGTTCAGTCCCTTTGGTTCTGGTTCAACCTAAGTTGGTTTTGGTTCAATTGGGTTTGGTTCGGTTCAAGGAATGAATCAAGATAAGTTTTAGATAGACTTCTAATTGCCAGTGATCTCGACTCACAAATAATCTTGACTCAATAAGTAGAAAAATACAAAATAAATGTGAAAAACTCAATGATGATGAACTCTGCATTCTTTGTTTCTTTTCATATCAAGATCGGAGTTAAAGTCAATTATCGAAATCGGTTTGACTATGGCTAAATGTGCAACATGCTCTTTACTCTTAATCTTATTCTTGAAGCATGCATACCACTGTAGTCCATTGGAGCTTAATTTTTTTGGTTAATATGTTTTTGACTCTTCGTCTTTATTTTTTTAATGGTCACTTCTTACTGATTTGTCTTTAACACGTCATATTTACTTTGATCAGTATTTTTAGCACAAGTCTCCTATTTGCTTGAAAAGTATATACATATACTTTTATGTTAACCTTGTGCTTGCATAATATATTCACTATTGATTCTCATATTTTATTTTGATTAACTTTTTATGAATCAATTACATCTTTGTCGGATAAAGCATATTTATGCATATTTTTGATCTTGTGATAATTTTTTTAATGCTTATTAAGGATACATGAATAATTCATTATCATTCATATATTTCTTATATTTTTGTATAAATATCTTTATGGGGATATATGAGTTAAGTTCAAGTTCTATATTATTTTAAAAAGTAGTTTCAAACTTGTGCTTATTTCATACGTTAGCTATTGATTACTTTGAACAAATTTATGTTCTTCTCTTTATTAGCTTTTTCCTCAAAGCCTCTTTTAATAATTTTTTTCTTGGCTTTTTGGTTGACATTTTGGATACACGACTCTTTTTGAATAAATTTTCAATATCTAGATCTTGATAAACCATTCTTTGAGTATTTACTTCTTTTATATTTAGGGATTCTGGATTTCGATGTTGTTCGATGATACTGCATATATTCCTTTAAATCTAAGTTCTTAAAAGTAGAGATCATTTTGGGTATAAGCCAAAAGGGTCATTCTGTCATACATGTCTAAATAGTCTGAAGTGACACGGTGTACTAGTCTTCGGACTACTTGTAACTCCTCTTTCCGGAATTTTGAAAATAATTTTATTTTATTTTTTTGATTTGAATTAAATGGTGATTTTTAGAATTTTTATAAATATTTATTTATTTAATTAATTATTAGTGAAGGCCTTAAGTCATGGTTAAGTTTGGAGTACAAGACGACCAAGAATCATGGAACAGATAGCGTAGTTGCGTGCTTTGACTAGTGTATTAGCCAGGACAGGGAAGGCCGAGCCATATGTGTATCCCAACTAGGAAAATCAGGCCAAGTTACGACTTGACCCCGATAAACAATAAATTAGTTATTTATTAATATTATTGACTTCTAGGAAACCCGGTTGTACCTAGCTAGTCCGGACTGGACCCGGACCAAACCCAAGCCCAGACAGTCTTGTAGCGCTACCAGCGACGACCATGGAGTTATATGGATGTGTGTGTGTGTGTATATATATATATATATATATATATATATATATATATATATATATATATATATATATATATATATATATATATATATATATATATATTAAACTCTATAAAATTGAATATTAACTAGAATATATGCATTTTGCTATATTAAATTATATTTATTTTAGAAAATATGATAAATGATTTTCTTACATATCTTTGTGCATTTTTGGGGTGTTGGACTATATATGTATTGAAAACCCCAAAATCTTATTAAATATTTTATTTTATTTTCATGTCATATTTTTACTTATACATTTATCTATTTATAATCAATTTATCCCTAGGATCTACCTTATGATTTGTTAGAGGAAATTAGTGGATGTATTTTCAGTAAAGGTTTTTGGGCTTGGGGTAATCATGTATATAGTTTAAAGAAGGTATTTAGTTATTAATATTATTTGATTATATTGTTTAATAAGTATTCTTTGTATTTATTTAATATATGCATATATATTATTTAATGTGTATATAGGTATATGAATGTATACACTAGTTATATATATATGTCTAATATAAATACAGGTAATATACTTGTGTATATTGTATTGTACCTACATGTACATATATATGCATATCTATTGGTTAGGCCTTATAATTAAAATAAACTACATAACTAAACAAACCTTATATATATATATATATATATATATATATATATATATATATATATATATATATATATATATATATATATATATATATATATATATATATATATATATATATAGACACACACACAGAGGCCAAACCGAGCCACAGCCACAAGAACTCGAACCCACCTCTCTGTTCCAAAAGCCCAAAGCCGACAAACCGAGTAAGGAGGCCAACCCCTCCTATATATAGATACGCGACAGGGAAGAAGGAGCATACGAAACCCTAACCCGAACCCTAAGCTAGCCCCTCACGAACTCCCAATCCAGCACGGCACCCTCCCCTGCACGCGCGTGCACAGCATTCCAAGCCAGAGAACAACGACATCAGCAGCAGTAGTTGCAAACGTGCAATTTCGTCGCGAGGTTTCATCGTGAGTATACTCGACCATTCGTCGAGCCGTTTCTTCCAGTACATCCCTAACCTAACCCCCTTTGTCTCCCTTTAAGTAGAATTATTTATTTAGCGATGTACACGCTGTAAATCGAGTCCCAAAACTTGAAAAAATCCAGTTTCGTAGATAGTCAAAACAGACCTAAACAGTCCCAAACCCTAAGTTGGAAGGCAAATATCTGCTAATCCAAATCGAGTTTTCGAAATCCACTTGAAGGGACATGTAGACAATATAACCATGCTTAAAAACCTCATTTTACTTTTAATTATAATGGATTATTTCACAGAATAAATCGGTTTGAAATTAGGAAAAAAACTAGGTAATCTATTTTCAAAAACTTAAGAAATCCTCCGGTACGACATGCGTCCTACCAAACCGGGCGACGTGGTCATGAACCGAAAGCATCAAAAAGTGCGTAACGACTTCACGGACGTGTGGGCTTCGACAAAATTCAAATTAGTTGCGTGTGCGTGACGAATTTGATGCGTATCCGTCGAAATTCACCGTATCGGTCTCTTTTCAAAATTTTCAATTATTTTGTGTACGTTCGTCAAATCGAGATAAAATTTGCGCCAACAGGAACGTATCATTTTTCTGGACCTGTATGCCAAGTTTTTTTTTGATTCTGAGACAGTTGATCGGATCGTCGTTTTGTGGGCCCCACGATCCGACTCAACGGACGGTTTTGTGCACGATCCGCCGTAATCCAACTTTGGACACACAGTTGGGTTCATATCAAAAAATTGGACCTATAGACATATAGTTTGACGACTTTAGAAATCATAAACTCTGGCACGCTTTTTGGTGCAAAGCGAGTCCAACGTCGGACATAATTTTTGTCCGAAATTACCATTTTGCCCCTGTAGCCAGAATTGGACTTATGGATAGGCAATCCTAGCTAATTTGACTATTCTAAAAACGTTAGTAATATCTATTTCAGCATCCGGAGACTTTTGCACAAGTTTGACTATTGTGGCCCACTGAGTGGTATACTATTATTGGTTTTATTAGCTAAGGATCTCAGGCAAGTGCAATTTCTGATTGCTTTCGATTCATAATAGTTTCCATTTCATGTTTATACATATACTCTCTTGCTTGATGATACATTGTCACACGGATTAGTATCATGGATTGGTTTGTAACTCTTGACTGTCATTTACATGATTACCATGCTTGCGACTTGATTCCATGAGTACTAGCTGAGAGGGGAAATATCTTAGTAGACATATGGACTACCCAAAAATATCTCCAAAATGTCTGTTCTTGTCTGATAGCAGTCGCACAATTCACGTACGGGGTGCCGAATTTACCCCTTAGCCATTCATATGTCGAACAAGATATTTTAAAACACATAGATAGTTGTCTTTTACTTGTTTTCCTTGTTTCTTCACCACTTGCCATGACATCCTAGTTACATATTTTTTTTCTACAGTTGATACATCTTGTTGTAGAGTTACCTACGTGCTTTCTAGACATGCTACGACATCAGTTACTTTCTAGTTTCATTTCACATATGTTATTTTCATGTCATGTAAATTATATTGTGTTTTCGTATTGCCGTCGGTTTATGTGCTTGTTTCATTCCTGACTGGAAACCAACATTTTTCAGGTTAGGTGTGGCTTCACTTAACATTGGAAGATACGGGTGTACTTGCAGGCAGAAACCTAGAAATTAGATAGATGTGGTATCATTTCAATATGTAAGAACATTGTACTTTCTTTAAATATAAATCTTGTAATTTGATTTAGAAATGTGAATGAGCAATAAAGATATTAATTATGTGAGTTTGAGCACCATGGCCTTGACAGCGTTCTATCTCCGACTCTGCGGCATAGGCTGGCTTGGAAATGTCTCGTATCCGAAAAGCGGGTACGAGTCGTGACAAGTTTTTGTGGTGGCCCATGCAGGTCTATTTTCGCAAAAGATTACGAACTCGTGGTAGTACCATATTAGTCGTACTGCTGCGAGCCTGTGACTAGGAAATTCTTATTCACATTAGGAATAATTTAAAATTTAGGAGGATGACTAGGACTAGGAGTCCCTTATGCATTGACTTTGGGTAGTTAAGGTTACTATATAGGCCATGTGGTTCAGGTAGGGATTTGTTGAATTCTACACCATATTAGTTGACTTAGAGGAAATTTTTCTAAACGGGTATACCATTGTGTTTTGATACGATGATAGGATCTAAGGTAGGTAGACCTTTGTTTGGTAAATTAAGACACCTATGATTCAAACTCCTAACCTTGACCACTTGTGTAAAATTATTATTATTATTATTTTCTTTTCTTATCTCTTTTGCCCTCTAAATCTCATAATCATATAGTAAAAATATTGCTTAATCTTTTTCCATTGGTCATGGATAAATTATTTTATTAATATTTTATTTTCAATCTATTGAGTTTGAGCCTAACATGATTCCTTATCCATATATCTACTCTGAGATAGCTATATATATTTTCCCCTCGATCTTGAATATTAGAGGAATAGAAATCAAGGTTTATATTTCTCTCGTCTTCGACCTTTTCCTTCTAACCAAGCATTTGATTTTCAAAACGAATACTTCCACTTTAAGGACAGATACTACATTTTCCCTATCATATTTATTTGTTAAATTTTAACTTTTTCAATCATGATCAATTTGTTTGAGAATTTTAGAAACTCCTTTGAAATTTTGTGGATATAGTTGGAATAGTTTTCTATGACTTATAATGGCAAGACAGCAGCGCACTGTTGCCACTTATTTGATTTATGGAGACTGTGGGTTCACTGCAGCCAGCAGCGCACTGGCGAGATATGACCCCTAAATTGAAGTAAATTCAAATAAGAGCAGATTATCGAATATTATAAAAGCTATGCCTCGTTTGTCCTTTTTAATCTTGAGTTATTATGTCAATATTGGATTGGGTCGATAGAGTATTCGATACCATACCATTACCTGAGTCACGATACCAAGGGTTTACTGCAGCCAGATGTACACTGACGGGATAGAAATTCTCGGTGAAGTGACTTCACGTATACATATGGATTTCGAATGTTATAGAGACTATATCCTTGTGGCATGTGACTGTTGATTTTTATGGTTCACAACTTCATGAACCCTGATTAAAATTCGAATAGTTCTCACCCCTTTCATTTCTTGAACCATTCCTTTATCTTTTTACTCTGTCATATCGTTATGAGTTTTCTTAGAAGTCCTTGAAACCTAATTTAATTTCCTTCCACTAGATTCATAATCACACCTAGATTACAATTCTATGATCATGCTTACACAATCGATCGTGTTAGAACGGTTTCGATTTGAATCATCCTTAACGACCTTTCGATCACGACTAGACTACTCGATTCTATTTCAATCGTGCCAATTCGCATGTTATCCTAAAATTTGACTCTATAATCGTGCCTAAATAATTTTGCTTAACTAGTTGTTCGTACCAAAATAATTTCAATTTTGATCGGTCCTAAACAATTTTGATCATGACTAGATCATAATCGTGCCTATATTTCAACTTAATTATATCTAAGGTGTATATATCCATTCCAACTATGATCATGACTATTTTGGTCATGTTCATGCTCGTGCCAACTTTCTAATTTTCGTCATGTAGGGATGACCTGCTTGATTAGCCTTGATCAAGACTGCATCTTAACTTATATCCAAGCGACTATAATCCTGTTTAGATTTCATCTAGAACTTTGACCATTCCTTAGAAAATTGGTCGTGACTAGACCATGCTGACTATAATTTGGTCGTGCCAAACCATTTCAGTCTTGATCGTTCTTAAAAATATTTGGTCGTTAACCAGACCATTTGACCAAGGGTTGATCGTGCCCAATCACACTCTCCTTTTGTTTATTATTTTTATCATATCCGCAATTACGCGTGGCTAAGTTGATCATGAATCATATCACCCCTTGATTATATCATTTGTTGTTTTATTCATACCGATTGAAATTTTTCCTCTTGATTATTCTTGAAGTCGTGCCTAATCGTGTCCCTTGAAATTCCTTGGGTGAAACATTCTAAGGTGGGTAGATAGTAAGCCCACTTTTCATTTTCTTACATTTTTTTATTTAGTTTATTTTAGTTTAAGTATTTTTCCAAATTAGGAAATAATTTTCACTTTAGTCCTATTATAGATATTTTGAAAGGAAATGAGATTTGCCAAATTTTAGGAGAGGTTTTATTCTAGGATTATTTGAATTACTATTTTATCAAGTATTATATTAAATTCAAATTATTTTAGAAGATATTGTATTTGTGGAAAATATACAACTATAAATATTTGAATTATTCTTAACAATATTTTGACAATTGATTTAATTACAAGGATTATTTAAAGTAATAGGTATTATTTTAGATAATATTTCGTAATTTATTTGGAGTATGATTAGGTCAAATCCCTAGTTCCCAAAAACCCAACCTTCCAAATCCCCAACCCTAATTCCCATGTCCAATTCAAGTTCTTAAACCTAAGCCTAAATTTTCCTTTCTGGATTTTCTGAAATTTTATTCATTTATTCATTCACATATTTTATTTGTTGGGGTTGAAGGCAGTTTTCGTCGATACTTTGTTTATGATTATCTTCCTTATCAAACTTGTTTCAAAATTAAAGTTTTGAGAGTATTTTACGGTTTTTAGAGTTTCAAACTCTTTCCTCCTATTTTATTTATTTATTTATTTGATCAATTTTCTTTTGTCCTAAAATTTCTACTACCTTTCACTAATCTACCAAGTCCGTCTATCCTAGTAGTCCTTAAATTCGAGGACGAATTTATTTCTAAGGTGGGTAGATTTGTAACTCCTCTTTCCGGAATTTTAAAAATAATTTTATTTTATTTTTTGATTTGAATTAAATGGTGATTTTTAGAATTTTTATAAATATTTATTTATTTAATTAATTATTAGTGAAGGGCTTAAGTCATGGTTAAGTTTGGAGTACAAGACGACCAAGAATCATGGCAAGGATAGCGTAGTTGCGTGCTTTGACTAGTGTATTAGCCATGGCAGGGAAGGCCGAGCCATAAGTGTATTCCAACTAGAAAAATCAGGCCAAGTTACGACTTGATCCCGATAAATAATAAATTAGTTATTTATTAATATTATTGACTTCTAGGAAACCCGGTTGTACCCAGCTAGTCCGGACTGGACCCGGACCAAACCCAAGCCCAGGCAGTCTTGTAGCACTAGCAGCGACGTGCATGGAGTTATATGGATGTGTGTGTGTGTATATATATATATATATATATATATATATATATATATATATATATATATATATATATATATATATATATACATCTGGTAGTTTATTTTTACAATCTAGTGAGTAAACTCTATAAAATTGAATATTAACTAGAATATATGCATTTTGCTATATTAAATTATATTTATTTTAGAAAATATGATAAATGATTTTCTTACATATCTTTGTGCATTTTTGGGGGTGTTGGACTATATATGTATTAAAAATCACAAAATCTTATTAAATATTTTATTTCATTTTCATGTCATATTTTAGTTATCCATTTATCTATTTATTATTAATTTATCCCTAGGATCTACCTTATGATTTGTTAGAGGAAATTAGTGGATGTATTTTCAGTAAAGGTTTTTGGGCTTAGGGTAATCATGTATATAGTTTAAAGAAGGTATTTAGTTATTAATATTATTTGATTATATTGCTTAATAAGTATTCTTTGTATTTATTAAATATATGCATATATATTATTTATTGTGTATATAGGTATATGAATGTATACACTAGTTATATATATGTATGTCTAATATAAATACAGGTAATATATTTGTGTATATTGCATTGTGCCTACATGTACCTATATATGTATATTTATTGGTTAGGCCTTATAATTAAAATAAACTACATAACTAAACAAACCTTATATATATACACACACACAGGCCAACCGAGCTACAGCCACAAGAACTCAAACCCACCTCTCTGTTCCAAAAGTCCAAAGCCGACAAACCGAGTAAGGAGGCCAACCCCTCGTATATATAGAAACGTGACAGGGAAGAAGAAGAATACGAAACCCTAACCCGAACCCTAAGCTAGCCCCTCACGAACTCCCAATCCAGCGCGGCACCCTCCCCTGTGCGCGCACGCATAGCGCGCCAGGCCAGAGAACAACGACAGCAGTAGTAGTAGTTGCAAACGTGCAACTTCGTCATGGGGTTTCATCGTGCATACTCGACCATTCGTCGATCCGTTTCTTCCGGTACATCTCTAACCTAACTCCCTTTATCTCCCTTCAAGTAGAATTATTTATTTAGCGATGTATACGCTGTAAATCGAGTCCCAAAACTCAAAAAAATTCAGTTTCGTAGATAGTCAAAACAGACCTAAATAGTCCCAAACCCTAAGTTGGAAGGCAAATATCTGCCAATCCAAATCGATTTTTTGAAATCCACTTGAAAGGACATGTAGACAATATAACCATGATTAAAAACCTTCTTTTATATTTTAATTTTAATAGATTATTTCATAGGATAAATCGGTTTGAAATTAGAAAAAAACTAGGTAATCTGTTTTCAAAAACTTAAGAAATCCTCCAGTACGACGTGCGTCCCGCCAAACCGGACGACGTGGTCGCGAACCGAAAGCATAGAAAAGTGCATAACGACTTCGCGAACATGTGGACTTTGACGGAATTCAAATTGGTTACGTGTGCACGACGAATTTGATGCGTATCCGTCGAAATTCACCGTATCGACCTCTTTGCAAATTTCTCAATTACTTCGTGCTCGTTCGTCAAATCGAGACGAAACTTGCGCCAACAAGATCTTATCGTTTTTCTGGTCCTGTTTGTCAAGTTTGTTTCGATTCTGAGACAGTTGATCGGATTGCCGTTTTGCAGCCCCACGATCCGACTCAAGTGGCAATTTTATGCACGGCCCGCCGGAATCCAACTTTGGACATATGGTTGGGTTCGTATCGAAAACCAGACCCGTAAACAAGTATTTTGACGACTTTAGAGACCATTGACTCTGGCACACTTTTCGGTGCAAAACGAGTCCAACGACGGACATCGTTTTTGCCTAAAATTACCGTTTTACCCCTGTGTCCAGAATTGGACTTATGGACAGGCAATCCTAGCTAATTTGACTATTCTAAAAATGTTGGTAATGTCTATTTCAGCATCAGGTGTAACGCTCCAGTCCCAAAATACGTAGGACTAGGAACGTAGACATGCCAGCTGTATACATACGAAGTACAGGGCCTTGTATGTATACATAAGCTGTAAAATGCAGTAAACCACAACTAACTAATCTCATCCACATAATAAGGGAATACAAGATATCATATAATGAATTATTTTGGTACAATATGTTGGGTGGAGACACATCCACTTCCAACCAAAATAAAAAGAAAAGAGATACATGGCATACGAATGAATTGACAAAAGTAGCAAGAAAGGTCCAAGGCACGTCATCTTCGAAAAAATGGAGAAGGCCACGATCTCGGCTAGGATACCTGCGGAAGACATGAACACACACCTGGGAAATAACCAGGTCCTCAGAGGGATGTAGCAAGATACAGAAAGAACATGCTAATATGAACTGTCAGAATAATAATAATATGCAAGACTCTCCTAGACACCAATATGCAAAAAGGAATGCTAACCATCTATTGTGCAATTTAGAGGACAACTTTCATGCGCATGGGTGGGATTTAGGCTTATAAGTACGCAACTGGCATCCAGTCATACGTATTCGACCGTAACGTCCAAAACGTCAGAGGGTATCCGCAAATAAAATCTCGCCATAGTTCTTTTCGAAAACTATGGTTTACTTGTTTAGCTTCCATACGTACTAGCGACTGTCCTCCTCCAATATTTTCCATACTGTTCAAGTCATGTCCATGGCTCGTCCAGTTTTTGTAACTGTTTGAGTATATAAAACCCTAGTCATAGCAGTTACGATCATATACCGTCACACGACTTTAGAGATGGCCAGTCCATAAGTCGTGCCCCTAGCAAAATGTCTCAAACCGTGTAGTGTGAGTGTCATGGCCCAAGAAGATATAATGATATCCCCCAACAAGAAGGTAGTCCGCTAAAACTAAGTCAACATGCATATAGTAAAGTAAAACGACTAATAGAGTCGCTTGCACCCAAGTGTGGCTTGGACGCACAATTTATAAAAATTAATAAAATAACAAATATGAAACAAAGTAAATAATGCAAAAAATAAATAATATGACAGTTAATTAGCAAGGTATACTTGCCTGGTAGGACGTCTGGTGTGCTGCGATAATCAAGGTTGCACAACATATAACTTTGGTGTAACAACTACGCAAGGGAGCCTCTGTTGACGACATGGAGTATTCCAACGGGTCCAGAATAATTAAATTGGCTAGGGTTGATAAGAGGATGTACATGATTGGCGGGGAATATGAGAATGGAAATTAGTCATGGACTGTGGGAAAATCGACAAGTTGAAAAAATAACATATATACAAATTTTGAAGGATATTTATAATACTTAAAACTAGTTTTTCATGAGTCAAAATATTCATAGGAAAAATATTTAAAGTCAAGAAAAATCATTTTGGCAAAAATTCTAAGTTGTAAAGATATGGTTATAGATATTAACTAACTTGATAAAAATGTTTTAACTAAATAAATCGAAATACTACTAACTCATCTAGGCCAAATTATAACTAAAAAAATAAAAAATAAATAAATACTTAAAAAAAGGAAGTTTGGGACTATATAATTATTAGTACCAATAATTTAGATAAATCCTTTAAAACCTAAAATTATTTTAGGAGTAAAAGCTTTAATATTGACAAAATATAAAACTATAACTTTTAAATGGATATAAAATACTATAATAATATATTTACGTCCCAAATCGTATTTTGAAAATATATGTAGGGTCAAACACCATATAATATTAGGAAATAGTGGTATCATTATAATAGTTGTATTTACTTAAGGACACTAAAAATATTATCATGGAATCATAATTTTCATGACCAAATTATATGCAATTATGCTAATAATGTATTTAATAGTTAGGAACTACTAAATCAATTAGAATATAAATAAAAAAATAAAAATAAAAAAATAAAAATAAAAATAATATACAAATGATATCTACAACTGCTGTTCTCTTCTCTGAAAGAGAACATTAATAACTGAAAAATATCATACTTAATAAAAAGGGAAAAAAAGAACAGGGAAAGGAGAGAGAGAGAGAGGAACGGAAGAGAGGGAGAAGATCGGAGGGGAGCTCGGCCAAGTTCGGGCGGAGCCGCTGGGTACGGCGGCGCTGATGAACGGAGGGTGAGAGGGAGAGGGATCAGACACAGAGAGGGAGCGGGAGGAGGAAGACGGGAAGCGACGGAGAAAGAGCGGGAGGCCTGCCCACCGCCGGCGGTGGGGAAAGGCGTGGTACGGTGGTTAGGGCACGAATGGGGCGGTACGGCTGCACGGGAGGCGAGCCGGCCTGCGCGGCGTGGTACGGTGGTTAGGGCACGAAGGGGGCGGTGGTTCGGCGTCGGGTTTCGTGGAGGCCTGTCCGCCGTCGACGGTGGGAAAAGGCGGCAAAAAATGGGGGTTCCGGTGGGTGTGGCGGTTCGGCTGGCCCGGTCTGGAGAACGCGGCGGCGCACGACCAAGGCGGTCGTCGGCAAAGGTGAGGGTAACGACCGGTGGCGAGGTCGAAATGAGCGGGAGTGACGGTCGTGGGAGGAGGGGCGGTGGCGCTGGCGCTCGTGATCGAAGGCGAGGCTCCCGACTACGGCGGACCAGAGGTGAGTCTAGGGTTAGGGTTCTAATTTTGGGCGTTTGGGTTTGGGATTGCCGGCCACGGCGGGGGTGGTCCGGCGATGGATCGGATTTCTTTGGGGTGTTCAATGGTGGTGGTCGGTGGTGAATCTATAGTGATGATGGTGGTGACAGCGGTGACAAAGGTGGTTGTGGTGGCGGTATAAGGCTGTGGGGGTGGTGTTGGTAGGCTGGGTTAGGAGAAGGTTGTCTGGGAGGAGACGATGGCAGTACGTGTGGTGGTAGGCCGGAGTTGGCCGGACAAGGGTGTGGAAGTCAATTGCGGTGGTTGGTTGCCTTGGTTGTGTCGGGTCTTGATCGGGAGAGGAGGTGGTGGCGCTGATGGCATGGAGATGGGGGCAAATTCGTGGCAGCGAAAGACGGCTACGGGTTTAGGTCACCGGCTCGACGAGATGATACTGGACCAGCGTGGGTGGCCGGGGTGATGGTCATTAGAATAGGATTAGCGTTTAGGATTAGAAATTTGGTGTATCATGCCGGGGTTGTCGGCACGGAGGAGAAGCAATGTATATGTATAATAATGGAATAAGAACGGATGGGCACAAACACGATTGTATGACACATTTGTGGAATAGTATTGTGGAGGAAACAATGAAGAGTCTCCCCTATTTATAGGGTTGAGGAATCCTTGGTAGATAGAGACTAGGATTTATTTAAACCCACATAGATAATTTTATTATTAAAGTTAAATTCATATTTAAATCCAAATCCCATATAGATAACTTACATATTTAAATTAAAATATTTAAAATAAATAAATAAATTCACCATTTAAATTATCACAATTAAATTCAAATTATCTTTTTATAAATAATAATAATTAATTAATTTCGAAAATTATAATAAATATTTAAGTATTAATAGGAAATAATTTTAACTACATTTTTAATAATTTAGATTAAAACAATTTCGAGATTAAAACAATTTTGAAAGTAAACATAAATAATCAAATCTTTAAAATACCTTCTTGCTAAATAATTTATTATAAATAATAAACATAAAATTTGAAAATATACATGAAATAGTTTTCATGTGCTTTACACGAGTATAATATTCACATAAATCTAGTTTCTAAATTACCACTATTAAAATAAGATATCATTTTATAAATAACTAAAATAATAAGTTTTGGCAACCTCGATAGATACTTTTCACAACTCTTAATAAAAATAATTATTATATATATTATTTTGAAACCATCACCGATAATAAAATCAAAAACCATTTTTCTAAAAATATGTACCTCGCACATATTCTCGCTCGACGAGTAAATACGGAAAACGCAAATTTTTGTACGACGTACAATGCAACTATGCGACGTATAAATACAAAAAAAAATAGTACTAAATTATAGTAAAAATTTAGGAGTTTTACATCAGGAGACTTTTGTACGAGTTTGACTGTTGTGGCTCACTGAGTGGTATAGTATTATTGGTTTCACCAGCAAAGGACCTCAGGCAAGTGTACTTTCTGATTACTTTCGATTCATATTAGTTTTTATTTATGTTTATACATATGCTCTCTTGCTTGATGACACATTTTCACACGGATTAGTATCATGGATTGGTTTGTACCTCTTGACTGTCATTTACATGATTACCATGCTTGTGACTTGATTATATGAGTACTAGCTGGACGGGAAAATATCTTAGTAGACATGTGGACTACCCAAAAATATCTCCAAAATGTCAATTTTTGTCTGATAGCAGTCGCATAATTCACGTGCGGGATGCCCGATTTACCGCTTAGCCGTTCACATATCGAACAAAATATTTCAAAACACATAGATAGTTGTCTTTTACTTGTTTTCCTTGTTTCTTCACCACTTGCCATGACATCCTAGTTACATATTTTTTCTCCAGTTGATACATCTTGTTGTAGAGTTACCTACGTGCTTTCTAGACATGCTACGACATCAGTTACTTTCTAGTTTCATTTCACATATGTTATTTTCATGTCATGTGAATTATATTATATTTTCGTATTGCCGTCGGTTTGTGTGCTTGTTTCATTCCTGACTGGAAACCAACATTTTTCACATTAGCTGTGGCTTCACTTAGCATTGGAAGATACGGGTGTACTTGCAGGCAGAAGCCTAGAAATTAGATAGATGTGGTATCATTTCAATATGTAAGAACATTGTACTTTCTTTAAATGTAAATCTTGTAATTTGATTTAGAAATGTGAATGAGCTATAAAGATATTCATTATATGAGTTTGAGCACCATGGCCTTGACAGCGTTCTACCGTTGACTCTGCGGCATAGGCTGGCTTGGACACGTCTCGTATTCGAAAAGCGGGTGCCGGTCGTGACACTACCGCTAGTTGGGAACCAGCCCCTACAGCTAACCCAAAGTGATCAATACTTTATAGACTTAAGATTTATTAAGGTCTACTTGCAACTATTATCTAATTCTGGATCTAAGGTACTGAATCCAGTCCCCTAGGTTCCAGAATACATCATGGTCCTACATTTTGATTTATAAATGTTTTATATTTTATTGTTACCCAATGATTTTGTAGCACATATGAATAAATGTAATTGATACATCTTATACCGTATGCTACATTGTTCTAAGATTTTTTAAGTCCATAGAATATAATTGATTTCATATTGCACAAATTCTTCTTAAATCATCGGTTATTAAATAAGAGATTTGTTTTGGATACAAGCCTACAAAGGGTCTGTCTGTCACCACGGCTACGACTAAAGCGAAGAGGTAATTAAATGTTTCCCGGTGAACCTCCGTTAGCTGGGACAGTACCCCTACATCTAAACCAAGATTGATCAACGCTTTATAAACTAAAGATTTATTGAGATCTAGTTGCAATTGTTATCTGATGGATTTTGGATTTTAGCTTTGATGGATAAAATTATTTAATAATTTAATTTTACAAAAGGTAACATATATTGATCTTCATAGGTTAATGTCTGTCATCTTCTGATATATTTATTTTTCTATCACACTATTCGATATTCAGACTTGATGATCTTGTGACTACTGATTGAATATTATGGTCTTGTGATTTCGTCTTTAGCTTGTGTAATATTCATGATTTGAGCTTTATTATTCTCTTCTTATTCAAGTTACTAACTGCCTATAGCAGTAATTCTTTGCGAGAGAGAAGTCAGGCAAATTAAATCTCTCTCTCGAAGCGTTTCTTTTCTTTAACCTTACGGTTGTCAGTGGACACCGTGCTAAAGCTTTAAAATGAAATAAATGAACTTTGATAAGAAGACCTAATATTTTTGAATTAGTTTCCTTCTTCTGAAAATATGTCTCTGAAAATTTTAAAATTCTATCAATACTATTTTTTTTGGATATAGCCATATAAAGGTGGAGAAGTTAATTGTTTCAAATCAATTATCCCCTTGACATGCCATATATCTAGAAATTTTTTTTGTGGACATTTATCTAGTTATGTTTATTTGTTTATTGGAGACAAATTTTGTTTGTTCATCTTTAAGCATTTATTTATTGGATATTTCTTTTATTTGCATAAAGATGATATTTGTCTTTAAGTTTGGAACTAGATACACATATTTTAAAGGGGAGCAAATTAATTGTTTCAATTCGTTTATGCCCTTAATATGTGGTATACTTAGTTCATCATGGACATATATTCTTTTACTTAACATATCTTGTTGATTTGTTCATGATTTTTATTTTAGTAAGATTATGAGAGAATATATGATTATTATTTATTTATTTATTTATTTTTAATTGCCTAATTTTATTTGAGTTTCTAAAAGTTATCTAGCCAAATATATTTAATCATCCTTATTTGATTATTCCTTGAGTTTATATTGATTTGAAATTTCCTATTGAGATTTTATCTCAAAGTTCATGATTATCTATATTTATACTGATCATACTTTGCGGGGGAGCATTCAACTCGACTGAATTTCTCCTTCTCAAATATTTTATCTTCATTACCTTCATGTTTATCTAATGGATATACATATATCATGATAAGGTAATTGAATTCAAATGCATGAACTTTGGCATTTTTGTATAGATCCTAGTATACTTATTTTGATTTCTTTTCGATGATTATACTTTTTATGGAATTTATTCACTAATTTATATGGGCAAATTATGAATCATACTTTTTGTGATCATTGTTAAAAGTCTCATTATATTTTTATTTATTTGGTATATACTAGATCTACAAATTTTTATTTTTTTCTCATGGATTATTTATGACCAAAGATTGATTTCTACTATATTGATATCTACTTTTCATTAAAATACTTTATTGGTCTATTTCAAAACTACAGTTACATTTATACATCATATTGTGTTTTGAATGTCATTTTAGATTTCTAGTTGGTAAACTACTTGTTGTTTCATTTTATTTTTTAAAGTTCAACCATCTATTTTGTGTTCTGACAAGTTTTTTTTTATACTTTAGTTATGCAATTTTCTAAACTTATCGTTATACTATTCTCCTAATCCTTGATCATGATTGTTTTTGCCTTCCTCCTTTACTTATGCTTGAGTTCGTTTTATCTCTTATTATGGGGGAGCTTATTTTTTTGATCATGTCAAAGGGGGAGAAATAAGTTTAAGTTAGCACACAATATTCTAGTATTATGTGTTTATTAGTGATACATGCATCTATTGTATATATCTTAAACTTAACTGATTTGCCATAATAAAAAAGGGGGAGATTGTTAGCCCAATGATTATATCTAGAGCTGTCAAAATGGGCTAAGCCCGTTGGCCCGCCCCGCTCGCCAAAAAGGTCGGTTGGGCCGAGCATTTAGGAGCCCGCCAAACAGACGGGCCTAGGTGGGCTGGCCCGCTAGTAGCCCGCCCCATGGTGGGCTATCCCACGGGCCAAGTGGGTTGGCCCGCCATCTATTTTTTTATAAAATTTTTAATTTTTTTATTTAGCACATATATGAGATATGTATTATAAATGATAAAAATTCTCATTTAATGCAAGTAATGACGTATAAAATATTAAATTTGGTCATTTATTTACATAAATGAAGATGTTTTAAAGAAATATCTACTATTATAATATTTCTTGTATTTTACTTGTAATTTGATGCATATGAGAGTGAGTAGAAAATATTATATATATGATTTTTTTTCCTTTTAAGAAACTAAACAATAATTAAAAAATTTAATAAAATTAAGCGGGCCGGCCCGCCTAGCCCGCGGCCCGTCGGTGGGTTGGGCTGGATTGGAATTTTTCTAGCCCGCCAAAATGGTGGGTCGGCCCGTCCCGCCCCGCCAAATGGTGGGTTATGGTAGGTTACGGGCCGGCCCGTCCCGCCGGCCCGTCTTGACAGCTCTAATTATATCGTATTTTTGAATATGGCTAATTAATTAAGTTTAACATAATGATGTCACTAATATTCATGTAATCACAACCATGTTGCTACTTAAACTTAGCATTGTCCTAATGTTCTATATTATATTTATATGTTTGTATCTTAAGCATCATACTGCTTTGTTCATCTAACATGTAATTTCAGACATGCGGTAAGCATGATCAAACATGATCAAATCAGGACATGTAATGGGCCAAAGACGACGTTATACAAGAAGATTTCTTTGAACCGCCCAACGACCTATCCGGGGCCTCGCATCGGGAGTTCCGCTGTCCGGTCAGTGGACAAGGGTGAGGGGGCAGCGCCCCCCGTAGGGTTTCGGGGGCGAAGTCTCTGAAAGGTATTCAGATTACCAGATATGTTTATCTTTGGACGACCGCCGTCAAGAAAAATGGCGTCTTCAGGTCTACTCAAATATCAGAAGAAAGGCGTCATCAAAGAGCTCTTGGTTTTCCTATTTTATAAATATAATTTTCTCATTTATTGAGTCCAGGAATACAATGTATACTGCGTCGTACTGGCAAATAGGCTACCTAAGAAATGTTTTTAAAATACTCTTTCATCTTGAAAACAAGCCCACTTACAAAAGCCCAAACTACTTCCTAACTGCTTGACTTTTCAAAACTCCCAAAAACCAATTTGCAAAAACTATAACAGAACTCCAACAGAATTCGGCCCGAGTTCGGCCTGAATTCGGACAGAGTTCGGTTAGTGTACATTGGATTTTGAATTTGGTCTTCCTGCAGTTACGGATGCAACGACTATCTATCGAGATTTTCTCAAAGAGTTCTGCCCGAATTCTGTCCGAATTCTGTCAGAGTTCTGACTTTGGAAAACCATTAAATAGAGAAGGATTTCAATCATTTCAACTCACTCATTCACTTTCTCATCTCTTCTCTCTAAGCTTAAACATCTTTCAAAGTGTTCTAAAGCTTTCATTTTTAAATCCCAAGCCAGTTATAATCCTCTAGTCGATTTGCCAGTGCGGTACGGTCTAGAAGTTTCAGAGTGATTGTAATCAGAGGCTTGATTGAAGAAAGCCACTTCATAATTAAAGTTGGTCGAGTACTTCGGATCAAAGCTCGCATTGTAGAAGTTGCAAGAACTTCGGATAAAAACTTGAGGTATTTTTCAATAGTGGATTCAACTGGAAGCTAGAGTTCTTTCAACGATACTAGTCCTCACAATAGGAAAACCAGTATACATCGCCGTCTTTGCGTTTGCTTTCTGATCCCTGCCTTTACATTTATTTACTTGTGATATATACATTCTCTGTGATCTTGTTGCTAATTTTTTAATTAGCTAAATTTTGCTGCCTACTCTATTTACCCCCATCTAGAGTATTACACTTTACAATTCGTTCCTATAATTGGTATCAGAGCATGTGCTCCTTATAGAGGTATTATTGCTCATACCAATTGCTCCTATAATTGGTATCAGACGTGAAAGGTACCAGGTGTAGGTCCTAAAAAATCAAGTTGCACCCATCAACAAAATCATAAAAATCAAGAAATACAACTTTCAAATGAACTGTGCAGACATCAGATTGCGCATCAATCAGATTGCGCACACTAGATTACGCACACTTTCAACTGCGCAAGCTGACGTGGCCATATCATCATTATCTGACACAATCAAATCTTCTGACAGCACGAAAAATGAGGAGACTGTTCGTTTATTGCACCGCACAGTGCTCAAGGACAGCTGTACATGCAGCGCAATCCAGTGCCTGTGCAATCCATTTCAGCGCAATTCGAAGTCAGCGTAATTCATGTAGCGCACTTCATCATGTCAACTGACAAAAGTACACGTAGCATTCATGCCATCAATTGCTCGTTACGTGGCAACCGTCTTCACACGATCATGCGCATTTCAATCAAATGATGCCATATATCCAAGACAGTTGGCCTACGACCAGACAACTGCCTGCGCAATCTGATGCTGTGCAATCTAGTTCCTGCGCAATCCAACTTGCGCCATTCAGAATAACTAAAAATTAGTTATTTCCAGAACTCTATAAATAGAGTTTCAAGTCTTCATTCAAGGGGATCAGACATAAAAAGTTCAGAAATATCAGAGAGTTCATGAGTTCTTGCCCAAGTGCTGCTGCATTCTTCCGAGGCTTTTGCCTTCAACTTCAGAGGCTACCGTCTTCAAAGTTCACATCGTCCAAGGGATAAAGCAATTGTCTTCTAGATTGGATTCCTACAGTTGTACTTTTCCAGAATTCTTGTAATCTTTACAAAGTTTGTATCAATAAAGTTTCAATACTTTTGTTTTTGCAAACAAAATGGCGACTCTGCTGGGGACGACTTTCTCCTCCGTCGAGGAAGTGACAACTCAATGTGACGTTGTATCTATCGGGAAGACGCAGAAGACGCTGGTTGTGAAGGTCAACCAGACGGCCTACGAAGCCATGATGAACTCCAAGACCACCTTCCACACTGCAACAACTTCTGCTCTGAGCAAAGTGCGCCCTGTGTGGGTCCCCAAGACTGCTGCACAGTCTGGCAATTCTGTCACCAAGGCTGCTGCACAATCTGTGGCACAGTCTGCTTCAAAGACTGTTGTACAGTCTGCCAGCAAGACTGCTGCGCAGTCTATCCATTCTGCCACCAAGCTTGGTGCGCAATCTGCTGTTTCAACTGCTGCACAATCTGTCTCAACTACTCATGCGCAATCTGTTGTTGCCAGTACACAAGAGACTTCATATGCTGCCCTATCAAGGGGCAAGACTCCTCTGCCTCTAGCGCAGTTGGTTGCCAATCTTCCTGCGCAAACCAACACTCCAGCAACTAGAGTGCACCCCAAACACTCTGTGGCCAGAACTCCTGATGCGCAAACCACAGTGTCTGTGGCCAGAACCAGAAAGTCCTCTGTCAAGGACTCTCCTGCGCAATCTGCCAGTGCGCCATCAATTCATGCGCAAACTGTGCCTGCACAATCTAAGAAAGACAGCCCTTTGGCTGATCTTTCTTCTTCTCACAACAAGGGAAAGAGTGCTGCTCCTCTCCAACACCCTGCTGCTCCTGCGCAGTCTAATGGGGGTAATCTTTTGGCTATTCCTCTTCCTCAGAACAAAGAAAAAGGCCCTTTGGTCTTTTCTCAAACTTTCTCGTCTCTTGACTTGGAAGACAACAGAGGGAAATGCTCTTTAGCTAACCCTTCTTTACAAAACAAAGGAAAATGACCTTTGGTCTTTTCTCAGTCTTCTTCGGTCTTTACCGTAGAAGATCACACTGAACGTTCCTCGGCATCAGTCAGTACAAAAACTCTTTCAAACAAGGATTCTTCTCTCAATGTTAAAAGAACTTGTACTGATTAGAGAGGTATTCTGCCTACTCCGGTAGCAGAGTTCCAAGATCTCCCAACCCTCAAGATCTCCCGTTCAAGACAGGGAAAATTAATGGTATCTCAAACAGAAACCCCTGGGGGTGAGTTTGCTGATTTAAGAATTTATCTCAACAGGCCAACTTCGGTGAAACGTAAACAACCAATGCCGAAGACTAAACATCATCAGAAATAAACTTCCAGGATCAAGAATCCGGACACCTATGCCAATGAAATGAGCACTTCCTTGTACACTCAAGGGACAAAACATTTGAAGAACCGGAACCATGTTCCGAATGTTATCAAAGAACACATCCCTCGTACTTTTGCTCGTCCCGTTGCTGTTCCCGATCTCCGAGAACACCTCAAGAAAAGGCGGGACAACACTTCAACACTTTCAATTCAACCAAGTGATCATCATCATTGTAATCACAAGGTTGTCATCAA
This sequence comes from Iris pallida, assembly GCA_029216955.1. NCBI lineage: Eukaryota > Viridiplantae > Streptophyta > Magnoliopsida > Asparagales > Iridaceae > Iris > Iris pallida. Next base: position 14,150,979 of record JANAVB010013200.1, read on the forward strand.
GTGTTGCTGTCAAACAACTAGACGATCTGTCTTCGATCGTCTGAACTTTTCTAACTCTGAACCTATGTCGGAAGATGAAGATGAGGTTCTGTACGCTTCCGTCAACATGACTTCCAGAGACACTGGGGTAGGAAGTGTTCTAAGCACGGAAAGCCTCGCAAGCCAAGCCAACGGTACTTGGATCTACTCCAGGAATCTTCTGAAGGAGTATTCCAACATACTAGATCCCGAAGCCGAAATACAATCGGTCAAAAGAATCTTCAAGATCCTTCTGAACGTCTTCTTCCTTCTCACTCAGGAGATGATTCTTTCTCCGACTATGATGCATACAGCGAAAGCTCAGAACAAACAATGTCCTCCACTGTACCCAGAGAAGTGACAGCTTATGTTGTCAATGAAGATCCTGATGCTTCCAGTTCAGCTAGTCAAGAACAAAGAATAGCTGCACTAGAAGATAAGTTGAAGACCATGGCTGAAATGGTCGCAAGTATGCATTCCATCATTGCGGCTCAGCACACAGTGCCATCGACCGTACCGCCTGCAAATCCTGAGATCATAGCATCGTCAATGCCTGTTAATGCAGGGCTGGGGGTAGCATCTCTTCCAGTACCTCCTGTATAAGTCCAACCTACACCCAGTCAGTCAGGTGCTGGGGGTAGTGCTTATCATGCTGTTCCTCCTCCTAACACTGTGGTTCAGCCTGCTCCTTCTATATCAGTGGAAGATGCCAATGAAGCTGTAAAGCTCCTGCGAACTCAGTTCGAAGCTTTCAAGGAGAAGGACAACTTGCAAAGATTGGAGATCAAGCAACCTTATCCAGTTGAATGGAAGGAAGTCCCGTTTCCTCCAAAGTATAAGATCCCAACCATTTTGCTGTTTGATGGCAGCACATCTTCCAGTCAGTTCATTAACCACTTTGAGGTTATGACTGTCCAACTTCAACCAAATGACGCTCTTCTTACCAGAGTATTTGTCGGCTGTTTAGCCGACGTAGCATACGATTGGTACAGAAGCTTGTCCGATGGTTGTATTACCTCATTCTCTGGCTTAAAGCAAATCTTCTTAGAACGATTTTACGAGGGGATCAATGACATGACTATGTCAGCCCTCAATAAAATCAAACAAAGGCATAATGAAACTGCTGAGAGTTTCATTGAAAGATTCTGCCGGAAAGCTTTGAAAATGCCTCCAGGAACTCCGGCTGCTGTCACCATAGATACCTGCAAGGCAAATCTATTGTCCATCATCAGCATGTGGACGGGATCTACTCAGTTCCAAGATTGGCCATCTTTCATTGTCAACGCTAAAGCAGCTGAAGTTAGCGCTGACAAATTCAAGCAGCTAGGGGTACAAATGTCCAACCCCGACCGGGATGAACATCAAACGTCAGGTGGCGGCAATCGCCAGAATAACCGCAAAGCAAAAGAAACTTTGAACATTAATTTGAACAAGAACAAAGAATCTCTGGCGGTCAACATAGCTCCTCCTACGTCCACTTCTACTCCTTCAGCACCTCCACCGAGAGAACCTCGTCCTAAAGTAGAGTATTCCTTTGACGAGAATGACACATCGAGTATCTTTGATTGCTTAATCAAAAGCAATAAAATCCAACTTCCAGATCCAAAGAAGCCCGATGAAGTCGATAAGACTGATCATCCCAAGTACTGTGTCTATCACAGGTTCATCGGACATCCCATTCGAGCATGTTATGTGCTCAAAGGCAAAATCCAGGAGCTGGTCAACGCTGGCGTCGTCACTCTGCAACAAGACGAGAAGACTGTTACTGCAAATATGGTATCAGTTCAGTTCGGTAACTTCCCGCCCCAGATGGTGCAACATGGTGTCATTCCTATCCCCAAAGCTACTCTTGAGATTGAGAATCTCCCTCCTCCACGAAGTGAAGGTCTCGTCCCCTTGTCTCTTGACAATGGCGAGATTATGTAGATTCATCCGGATTTAGCCTCGGAGTTCGAACTTCCCTCTTCCTCCAAGAAGAAAGATCATTCCAAAGGCAAGACAAAGATTTGCAATATGGTGTCTTTTGACCCCATAGTTGATGAAGAAATCTTGCTAGGTACCAGATCAGGAAAAGCTTATCTAAAGGATTATCCCGAAGCCCAAGAGAATCCTGCTTCTTCCTCTGAACCTGCTCCAGTGCAGCCTACTTCTACTAAGGATATTTCTACTGCTTCCTCACCGGTTGTGATACCCATTCCTCCCAAGCCGACGATCGCTGACAAAGACAAATAGCAAGCCCGCTTCGACAAACCTTTGAAGAAGACATCTCCTTCTGGACTTGAAAAGCCTTACAACTTTGATATTTTGGCTCAGTTGGCCAATACACCGGCTCGGTTGTCAATTTTTGAGCTCTTGCGCCTCTCTAAAAAAACTCGGAAAACTCTGATTGAGGCTCTCATGCAAGCTGAAACCTGCTTAGCTCTTCTGAAGAAGCCAAAAGCAGAGCCAGTTTCTTGCCTCCATTGTCATAGCGTGTTGGAGTTAATTCCAAACATAACTTTTACACAAGACGACATGTTGATGGAAGACAACAGGCATAACCGTCCCCTCTACTATACAGGATACGTCGACTCGATGAAAGTCGATAGTATTTTGATAGATCCAGGGTCTGCTCTCAGCATTATGCCGAAGATAATGTTGGATGCGCTGAAAATCCCAGTACATAGTCTCTCCAGTACAATCACCACCATCCTTGGGTTCAATCAGGAAAGGAGTGAGCCTCTGGGCAAGATTCGCCTAAAACTCCAAATAGACAATCTTCGCACAATGGTTACCTTCTATATCATTGACAATCATGGTTGTTCCTACAATGCTTTGCTGGGAAAAACATTTTTGCACGAGCATAACATTGTCCCTTCGACTCTCCATCAATGTTTTAAATATGTGGATGACAATGGAGAGGTGCAAAAGAAGGTTGCTGATCTCTATCCTTTCAAAGGCATCGAAGCATACTGCAACGATGCTCGTATGTACAAGGACGAATTCATGAAGGTTGTCCTGTCTCTGGATACTGAAGAAGAGCAAGAAACAATGCCTAATGACACCCTCATCATTCCTGTCAAAAGGCGTGTTTCTCGTCCTCAGTCTTCCAAGCCACTGGCTATTCACTTGCCAGTTCAAAAGCAATCAATTGATGATCAAAATCAAAAGGAGCTCACCTCTTCTGAGCCGCTTGTTATTGACTTACGTCGTAACAAGGATAAAAAGCAGCTCACTTCTTCTGAGCCACTTGTTATAGATCTATCTCATAATAAGGAGAAAATGGAGCTCACCTCCTCTGAGCCGCTTGTTATCGACCTCCATTGTAACAAAGCCAATCTTCCTCCACGTTCTTCTTCTCCCCCTCTTGTAATCAATCTGACCAAGCCTGCTAAGGCTAAAGGTCCTGCTGTAAATACAAATGTATAAATCAATGAAAAAACATCTACTTTCCAGTATATTGATGTCATTTATCATGCTAAATGCTATTTGGATATGTTAGACAGCTTTCAGTCATTTACAATGGGAGTTGTACAGTCTCTTCAAATAGAAGTTTCATTTGAACACCCAAAAGATTCATATCATATTGTTTCCGCTCGTAAGAATACTTTTTAGTAAAGGACCGAAACAACAATTCAGCTATACGGATGATAGCAAAGTTAACGACACGGAACATCTTCAACTCCGTCGTTATAGTCAACAATCGAAAGACATCATCCGAAAGATGGGTTACGACTTCAAGAGCGGTCTCAACTACGGTAAAGGACGAAGAACTCCTATCCGTACAACTGTTCCGAAAGGAAAGTCAGAGATGTACTACAGCAGGACCAAAAGAGGTCTCGGATATACTTCACCTCCATTATTATCCCCAGCAGGCTCTGAATCCAATAGTGAGGAGCGCTCTGACTCTTCTGATTCCAGATTGTGAGATTCTGACACCAGCATTGGTCAAGTTCATCGATTGACTGTATCTTCTAACATGGTCTCCGCCGAACTTCCAGAAGACTGTGACGAGGATATTGAAGAAAATTCTGAAACAGATCCTTGGGCTCAACGAATGGATACCCAATGGGAACTCCGATTTGAACAAAGGAAACCTCCTACCGAAGATCAATTGGTTCAAATTGATGTAGGAGAGAACGGGTTACCTCGTCCAATATTCATCAGCAAGAACCTTCCAGAGGCGAATAAACAAGAATTAATTCTTCTGATTAAAGAATACATTGATGTCTTTGCCTGGAGCTATGAATACATGCCAGGACTAGATCATAAAGTTGCTACTCACAAATTGAACATCTTACCGAATGCAAAACCGGTCAAGCAACAACAATGACGCTTCAAGCCAGAAATGATGGACGCAATTGACGATGAAGTCAAGAAGCTCATCGCTTGTGGCTTTATCAGAGAAGAGCAGCATCCTGATTGGGTAGCTAATATTGTCCCAGTTCTAAAGAAAACCGACAAAGTTCGAGTCTGTATCGACTTTCGGGATCTTAATGAAGCATGTCGAAAAGCTGAATTTCCTCTCCCTATCACGGACGTCATGATCGACAACACTTGTGGGTTCGAAAGAATATCTTTCATGGACGGATTCTCCGGATACAATTAGATTCGAATAAATCCTGAAGATGAAAAACATACTTCTTTCCGCACTCCTCGCGGAGTCTACTACTATATTGTGATGCCGTTTGGTCTCAAGAACGTTGGTACAACGTACCAACGAGCCATGAGTACCATTTTTCGAGATCATTTGCGTAAGACTGTCGAATGCTACGTCGACAATATTGCTGTTAAAAGTCGTCTAAAGGAAGATCACATCCAAGACTTGAGAACTATCTTCAATGTCATGCGCCAACATCAACTCAAAATGAATCCCACCAAGTCATTCTTCGGTGTCTCTAGTGGCAAATTTCTCGGCTTTGTCATTACCTCTAAGGGTATACACGTGGATCCCGAGAAGATCAAAGCCATTCAAGAGATGCGTCCTCCACGCAACCTAAAGGAGCTACGAGGATTCCAAGGTCGACTTGCATACATTAGAAGGTTCATTTCGAATCTGTCTGGACGCTGCAGACCATTCACTCAACTCATGAAGAAAGGTGTTTCTTTCGTTTGGACCGAAGAATGTCAACGAGCATTTGACGACATAAAACGGTATCTCATGAATCCACCAGTCTTGGTGCCACCAATATCTGGCATACCATTCTTAATGTATGTCCGTGCTATGGATCATTCATTGGGTGCTTTACTTACCCAAAAGAATAAAGAAGGCCACGAACAAGCTATCTATTATCTCAGTCGTACTATGATTGGTGCTGAACACCGTTATAGTCCGGTCGAAAAAGAATGCCTAGCTCTCATGTTTGCTATTCAAAAAGGCATTATATCATTGGCCAAACTATTCATGTCATATCACGAGTCAATCCTCTTCGGGTACTCATGAAGAAGCCCAACACACTCAACTCTCGGTTGGCTACATGGGCCATTCTGCTAGCCCAATATGACATGGTATATGTTTCTCAAAAGTCTGTCAAAGGTCAAGCCCTGGCAGATTTCTTAGCGGCTCATCCTGTGCCAGAAACATCTAAACTCTATGACAAAATTCCAGACGAGACTTTGGAATCAAATATGATCTCCGAAGAATTTCCTACTTGGCGTCTATTCTTTGACGGAGCATCTAGGATTGGACCCAATGGTGCCATTGTATCAGGAGTTGTAGTTGTTCTTGTTTCTCCAGACGGGTCAACTATCCAAAGAGCATACTCCCTAGATGAGCCTTGCTCTAACAACGTGGCAGAGTATAATGCTCTACTCATCGGCCTCCAGCTAGCCAAACAACTTGACGTCGAGTATCTTGAAGTCTATGGCGATTCTAAGTTGGTTGTTAATCAAGTTAGAGGATCCTATGAAGTTCGCCATCAAGATCTAGTGCCTTACTTCGAAGCGACAATCAACATGTCTACATCATTCAAAGCCTTCTTTATTGAATATGTACGCCAAGCTTGCAATACTGAGGCAGATACTTTGGCTAATCTTGCAACAGTCTTAGCCATCCCTATCAAAAGACAACAGGTGGTGGTCATCTCTAATCGGGAATTGTTCTGTGTCAAAAATAATCGTAATATTGAGTTCAGTAATCTTACTGAAGCCAATGTTATCAGTGAAGATTGGAGAGCTCCCTTCATTGACTTCGTAGTTCATGACATACTCCCTGAAGATCCCAAAGAAGCTACGAGTATTCGTCGAAGGTCTCTACGATTTTATTACAATCAGACCACTAAGACTCTTTATCGACGAACTTATGATGGCCTACTCTTGTGCTGTCTAGCTGGTGATGAAGCAAAACAAGTACTGCGTGAAGCTCACGATGGTGTTTGCAGAGCACATCAACCCGGTCCTAATCTACAGGATCGCATCCGACGAATGGGTTATTATTGGCCCTCTATGGTATCTGATGCCATCGATTATGCAAGGAAATGTCGAGCTTGTCAAATCCATGCAGATTTTATCCATCAACCTTCAAATTTTTACATCCGACGACTGCTTCATGGCCTTTTGAAGCTTGGGGCATGGATATCATCGGTCCTATCAATCCTCCTTCTTCTAGAGGACATCGGTTCATACTGGCAATAATCGATTACTTCTCCAAATGGGCTGAAGCTATACCTTTGGCTGAAGTCAAGACCAGCAGTGTCATCAACTTCGTCAAACACCATGTCATCTATCGATTTAGTGTACCTCGAAGAATCATCCATGACAATGGACCACAATTCATCAGCCAGAAGTTTACGAGATTCTGTGATGATCATAGGATTGATAATGTTGCTTCGACAGCCTACAATCCTGCTGCTAATGGCTTAGCTGAAGCTTTCAATAAAACTATCATCAAGCTCCTCAAGAAGTTTGTGTCTACCAACAAACAAAATTGGAGTGAAAAGCTTGGTGAATGTCTTTGGGCCTATCGAACTATGGTCCGCAATCCCACAGGCTTTACACCTTTTTCTTTGGTGTATGGTTGTGAAGCAGTTCTTCCTCTGGAACTTCAAATTCCTTCTTTAAGGATTGCCATTGCTAATGAACTCACTACAGAGAATAACGATCTTCTCCGACTTCAAGAATTAGAAGCGCTCGATGAAAAGCGGCTATTGGCTCAACAGCATATTGAGTTATATCAAGCCCGTATCTCGAAGACTTTCAACCGCAAAGTTAAAGTCATAGTCTTTCAGCAAAGAGAACTTATTCTAACAGTAAGACGTCCTATGACTATGACTCACTCGAGCAAAGGTAAGTTCGATGCAAAGTGGGAAGGACCTTACGTTGTCAGCAAAGTCTTTTCGAATGGAGCTCATCAACTTTCAGAGCTAGATGGTCGAGTTACAATGATGCCTATCAATGGCAAATTCCTCAAGAAATATTATGTATAAATGTAACAGAGATTTTATGTAAATAAAATCAGACAGTTCATAAATAAAGTTTGATTTTTATTTTATCATAAATGATGTTACATGATATTAAGGAAGATCACTGTCATCCCTCTCAACATTGGGACGCGGACTACTGCCGTCCTTATCAAAGACATAATCAGCAAACGAATCAAGAACATCCTTGCTAGAGCCTACTAGGAACTTGCAAGCAGCCATCCTCATGGTCTCTTCCTCTTCAGTCTTTCCTGGTTCAAGCAGAAAGTCCATGATATCCCGCGGTAGTTTGGGTGCGGACGAACCTTCGCCTGCTTCCGTCTGCTTTGGCTGGACTGGTTCGGCAAGACGTTCTTCAATGCCCGCTTCAACCTTTGGGGTGACTTCAGCCTTCTTGGATGCATCTCCGGACGACATCTTTATGTTGAAAAGTGGAAATGATCATTCCTTCCAGATTTTTGTTCTATTTATAGGCAGAGATTCTCAAGACAACAAAACGACACATTCATCTGACGGTTCATCCGTTCATCATCATCTGACGGTTCGCCCGTTCATTAATTCATCTGACGGTTCATCCGTTTATCATCATTTGATGGTTCATCCGTTCATTAATATCTGACGGTTCGCCCGTTCATTCACATTCATTTGACGATTCTCCCGTTGATTAATATCAGACGGTTCATCCGTTCATTCACATTCATCCAACGGTTCGCCCGTTCATTCATTATCATTTGACGGTTCATCCGTTCATTATCACCTGACGGTTCATCCGTTCATCATCATCCGACGGTTTATCCGTTCATTATGACGATTTATTTTGTTCGTACCTTTTGACGATTCATTTTCGTTCATTTAATTATCCATATCAGCAACTTGTCGTCTTCGATTAAGTTGTCTATTTTGAAATAATAATATTCAACAAATTATATTCTGCCACGTCCACATTACCTCTGAGCAGATATAATAAATATAATTATTTTCTGCAAAATCATCAAGAAATATATCATGTCCTGCACCTCTGAATATATTTTCTATCGCTATTATGGATATCTGAATAAGATATACAAGAAATAATAGAGCCACAACAAAATATCTTTTATTGATCAAAATTTAAGACATTACATGCATAGCATAAAGAAAGACAAGAAGATACAAGATGTTCTTTCTACTGAGACGGAGGCGTCATCAGATTAGCAATCTGTTGTTTCAGAATTTGCAACCGTTCTTCGCAAGATGCCATCACTCTCCTCCTGGCCTCTTCTATCCTAGATTCTTCATTAAAAATGGGCATGGTTACCATTCGGCGAGTGATTTCAGCATCATGAGCTGCTACATACTCGTCTCTTTCTTGAGTTAGAGCACCAATTTGTTGGACTGCAGTCTGATGCTCGATAACTTCATTTTCCAATTCCTCTTGGAGACGAGCAATCTTCACTCTCAGCTCGGCAATCCTTCTCTCTTTTCTCTCAGCAGTTGAGATCACCGATTCCAACTTGGAATTATACTCAGCAGATTTAGTAGAATAGGCATCCAAGAGATTCTGGAAGTTCACTCTTTCAACTGCAGCCGCCTGAGCCATCTGTTCAAACTCTGCTTGTACTAAGGGTTCTACTTCCCCCTTATTGAGCTCTTTATAGTTCTTTATTGAAGCTTCCAGTTCATTTAATATGTGGTCAAGGAAAGTGCCCTGGGGTTCGTCACCTTGCTCTCGGACGGCCTTTACTAAAAAAGAGGTCGGACCTCTAACCATGTAAAAATCAGCGTCTTCTTTGTCCATCATTCTATTGATCAAAGGCCCCAAGGACTCGAAGAAGCATTTAGTGAATGATTGGATGACAAGTGATTAATCGCCAGAGCACCAGGAGTCGCAGCAACTCCTGTTGATGACGAGGCAGCATGATGTTCAGTTTCTCGAACAATAGGCTCTTTGAATAAGGGAACTAGAGTGGAGCTAGTTGCTCCTCCTGGTTGTTCTTCTGCAAAATTAAATATTGTTATTCTGCCTGTCATTTGCTATTGTCCAAGAGAAGCAAAAGTGAAAACAGTCTCACCATGGTTCGATCCGGCAACAGGCCTATCATCGGTTGGTACAGATTCTAGTTGAGCAGAAGTAGACTCAGACACTATGGCCTGACTACTTCCTGCTTCAAAGCCACAAGATAAATGGCGACTGCTACTAGCAATTGTCGTCGCAAGTACTATGTCCATGCATGCTGGAGGAGCAGGAGAAGATTCGGGTTATGTATGGATAAGAGTAAAGATGTTAGCTATCAAGCTATTTATTAAAAGAAGATCGCTAATTTCATTACAATACCTTCGGGAGCAGCAACTGGAGTTTTCTCCAAATCCACTTCTTCATCAGCAATCTTCTCTGGAGATATCGGCACCTCAGCCTCCTTTTTAGGAGTCAGAGTGTCATCAATAGCTCGAGGAGATGTCTGGATCTCAACATTCTCTTCCGGATTTTGTGTCTCATCAGCAGCTTCTGATGAGGTGCTCTCCTCGTTCTCGCTGTCCTCGGTAGCCTCTTTACTAGCAGCAGCAGCGGCATGGTCAGTTTCTTCTTGATAACCGAAGTTACAGTCATATAAAGCTTCAATCATGAAACGATTCTCTTCCTCGAGGGTTGCCCCCGGTGTAGTAGAAGGTTGAGTAGTATCCATCATTGGTAAAGGGGATGGCAAAGCTTCATGCTCTGTCCCAGCAATATTTTCTCTGGGCTCTATGGCCTCATTTCTCTCTTCAATCTGCTCAATCTCTTCCCTCCGTTCTGGACTAGGAGTTTTATGCCCAGACTCAGAAACAGGGGTAGGAGATGGTAGGGTGGTTCCAGCCATGGCATTCATCACTACTGAAGATAAAATTTTCCTCGAAGGAGAAACTGTTATCTTCTGTCTTCTATGAGCCAGCTCCTTCCTTCTATGTAGAGGCCTCTCAGGGCTCTCTATGTTTACTATATCGGCTTGTTTCTGAACGAAAGTCGGTGTAGCAGCTTCATCTCGAGTGGACTCAGCCAATTGTCTGGATTACGATCTGGTGGTAACCTTCTCTGAAGAATGTTCCAAGATCAATTTCTTCTTCATAGCAGGAGAAGAAGGCTCTTCTTTCCTTCTCTTTTTCTCCTTAACTGGAGACTTAACAACCTTCAGAGAAATTCTTAAAGGCTGGTTAACTTCCTCAGGGAAATTGACTTCCCTGGAAGCTTCTAAGGGATCGTCCATTGGCTCATGTTCTTCATCGTTATTTGGAGCCAATGTGTCAGTTGCTTTTCTCTTCAGACGATTTGCTGTTGCAAAATTATCAACAAGGCTATAGTTTTTAGCAAATATATTTGCAGCTGTATAAAACTGAGAATAAGTATACAGCATTTTTGGACCAGCGTCGGTTCTGTTTGGCATCGAGAACACAGTCTTTATGTCTCGAGCATTATAGTAAGCCCAGGCCCGGGCACCATCGATCAAATAACCCTTTTCTTGTAGGCACGTGATGGCGTTACCTACATGAAACTGGTCATATCCAAACTGACGAGCGAAGCGTCTCGGCAGATAAGGTTCAAGAAAGCATTCTTCTTCAAATCTATATACTAGATGGGATGGTCTGATTGTCTTCAGTCATTCAAAAGATACCAGACCTATTGGTTGCCTCCCCAGGTCGATCAGATTCACTGCCATGTGTTCATAACCAGTTGGAGGGGGAGTACAAAGAAAATTCCATACTTTGTCGAGGTTCAGAGTTCTTCTGCAGTCCCTCAAACTAGTATATATCCATCTGTTTTGTGAGAATCTGCGTAGAAAACTGTCACCAACTGCTCCCATGGCAGGGTTCATCAATGATGGATGATGCAAGAGCAACAATCCGTAAGTATATGTAAGGTAACTCTAGTCTGGGGAAGTTCACCTTATCACCCTTGCACTTGATCATAGCATCAATATACAGACGAAGACCCGCGTTTATACTACAGGTCATCGCTGAAAGTAAGTCCATCCGGTAGCCGAAGACTAACCGGACAGCTGCAAAAAGAACACCGCGATGAAAGCGGTCTACAGCACTGGCTCCAGGTACAACGAATCGACGTAGCCAGTACGTCAAGAATCCTGCCAGCTGGGCTTGTTTGGACATGGACCTGTAGCCCATTCTTATGAAGCTCTCCACAAATTCTCCAGCCTTAAGAGGAGGATATTGATGTTCATCCTCAACTCTGATATCCATCCCCTTATTTTCCTCCATCAGCTTTAGCACTTCACTATTACTGAGGGGTTGGAAGAAATCAGGATTGCAAGAATCATGATCTTTTGTCTTTTTCTCAATAATGTGGTTGAGAAAAAGATAAGTCAACCATTTGGACGAATAGCACGTGCCAGAAAAGCCGTTTTGATAATACAACGAGCATATGTTATAATGGCACAAAAGCTCATCAAAGATTTCTACCATCTTTGGATTCTGTCGACGAAGTCTATCTAATTCGTCATTAGTCGGGACGTACTCCTCGTAAGGCAAATCACCCATTGGTAAATATGAGATATACTTTATCTCATGTAGAGCCAAGCCCATCTCTCCAAGGGGTGTCATAAACGTCCCTGTTCTGTAATTGTACCTCTCTGCTAGAGCCAAGAACAGATGAGGATTTGGAAAGAAGCCGTATATAGTAGCGTGTATCGCATTATACAGCTCAATTTCTCCGAGTTTATCTTCAAACTGAACCAGTATCCAGTTAGCTATACAGCTCCATCTTTTGATGTCTGGGTTTACCAGACCTGTCAATCGGATGTCTTGATCCGGATATTTACCCTCTGCTTTGGCATATTCATTGGCGAAAATCGGTGTCCTTACCGGTAGTAGCAAAGACGAGTTCTCGGGGGGAATACAACCTGGTTTCAACCCCCTCAACAAAGTGCTGTGACGTTCGGAAGAACTGTAGAACATGTCCCGGTTGTTCGGACCTTTCTTAACACAAATCCTTCCGGTCCGTGCCTGTTGCAAAGGAGTGATGTCCCATTCCATTCTCCTTGGATGGCTCGTATGAGCATACCTTGCCAGAGGAAGACATCTTGCTAAGTCTGGTAACTTGATCAATTTCTCCTTCCATTGAAAAGTTCTCGATTCAACTCTAGGTCGTGATTGAGAACTTTTATCAATAGCGTCTCCGAAGAGGAACATAGGCTTCCTATGGGTGACAACGTCAACTGATTGTAAAGGCTGTCCGTTTATCAGACTTAGTAGAGTCTCGTTATTCTGTGCTATCAAAATAGTCTGACGAGAAGACGGAAGGGCATATTGTGGAAAGTTAACATGAGATAAGTCTTCTTTGAAATTTGGTTCAGCTAAAGTTCCAACAAAAGTTTCGTATTCAGGATCTTCTCTGGTGTCAACTGCATCAAATAGAAAAATCACAAATCAGTACAAATCAAAGTCAGAAATTTTGTCATCAGACTGCACAACCATCAGATTGCGCAACCATCAGACTGCACAACCATCAGATTGTGCAACCATCAGACTGCACAACCATCAGATTGCGCAACCATCAGATTGTGCAACCGTCAGATTGCGCAACCATCAGATTGTGCTGATAAAGCTTGCACAAATCAGCCGATTACGCTGACTTTTGCCAGTACAATTCAACCGATTGTGCAAGAAGATATTCTTCATAAAAATGAAGAATAACTAGTTTGTACAACCAAAACCCTAAAGAGGGTGGCACAGTATGATCACATCTCTAAAAAGAGATGGATTTTGAAGATCAGTGAAGTCGAAGAACCCTAAAGAGAGTTTTTTCGATTGAGTCATCTACCTAGCAAAGCGGGATGCGCAGTCTCATGTCGAGAAGGACGGGGCGCAACCCTAGCCGAAGACTCGGCGGGGGCCTTGCCCTTGGCAGCGGCGGAGGATCGCCTGGGGGCCATGGAGATCGATGAGGAGAATCGAGAAAGCTCAAGAAGTTTCTCTTTTAGAAATTCGAAAGCAAGTAAAGAATGATAGAGAGAGAATGGGGAACTATTTATAGTTTTTCAAAGGAGAACGGCTGCCTCAGATTGCACCGAAAAAGCGGGGCTGATTCATCCAATTGCGCAGACAGCTCACATATGCGCAACTTGATTTTAAAATTTAAAATTCAAAGTATTTCGAAACTTTGAATAAATTCAACTTTCGAAAACTTTGAAGGGGGTCTTGTAGGTCCTAAAAAATCAAGTTGCACCCATCAACAAAATCATGAAAAATCAAGAAATACAACTTTCAAATGAACTGCGCAGACATCAGATTGCGAATCAATCAGATTGCGCACACTAGATTGTGCACCCTTTCAACTGCGCAAGCTGACGTGGCCATATCATCATTATCTGACACAATCAAATCTTCTGACAGCTGACAGCACGAAAAACGAGGAGACTGTTCATTTATTGCGCCGCACAGCGCTCGAGGATAGCTGTACATGCAGCACAATCCAGTGCCTACGCAATCCATTTCAGCGCAATCTGAAGTCAGCACAATTCATGTGGCACACTTCATCATGTCAACTGACAAAAGTACACGTGGCATTCAAGCCATCAATTGCTCGTTACGTGGCAATCGTCTTCACACGATCATGCGCATTTCAATCAAATGATGCCATGTGTCCAAGACAGTTGGCCCACGACCAGACAACTGCCTGCACAATCGGATGCTGCGCAATCCAGTTCCTGCGCAATCCAACTTGCGCCATTCAGAATAACTAAAAATTAGTTATTTCCAGAACTCTATAAATAGAGTTTCAAGTCTTCATTCGAGGGGATCAGACATTAAAAGTTCAGAAATATCAGAGAGTTCAGGAGTTCTGGCCCAAGTGCTGCTGCATTCTTCCGAGGCTTTTGCCTTCAACTTCAGAGGCTACCGTCTTCAAATTTCACATCGTCCAAGGGATAAAGCAATCGTCTTCTAGATTGGATTCCTACAGTTGTACTTTTCCAGAATTCTTATAATCTTTACAAAGTTTGTATCAATAAAGTTTCAATACTTTTGTTTTTGCAAGCACCAGGTATGGGTACAACACAGGTAAAATAGAGTAGCAGCTACAGTGGCATAGACAAGTGTCCAAACCGGGTTATAGGAGTATCAGTAACTGGATTGCACTAGAAACTAGGAGAAATATTTAGTTGTGAAAGTAGGTTGGGTTACTTAGACACTTACTTGCAAGGGAATACATGTATCCAGTGTGGTGAAGAGTATCCTATGACACTAAGGCATTAGTAGATAAAGGCTTTCCATGTAGTATTTGAGCCAACATATATAGATATATGGCATCAAGTGGTAGGCAGCTTGGGTTTGCTGCAGTTAGATACCTGTCTTTTAATTGATATTTGTTTTGTACCATTGGTTAGGACATATTGCTAGGATGCTAATACAACTGAGTGCTTAAATCAGTTCAGGACACGAGCACTTTAAAGAAAGGTCATATTGTTTAGCTGATTAGATTCTTTGATGTGTTCTGATGTAGGATAAATCTACAATACTGATATTTGTCTTTGTTTGGGAGTCCTTGGTTGGCATACCACTTGGTCCTGCCTTTGTGGTGTGTTTCACATATTATAACATTTGATTGTAGGACAATTGCAGTGTGACACTAATAACTTGCCCTAGGGGTTCACCTCTGTACCTATACTCATGTGAGCAATCAAATAGGGACAGAGGTATACCAATATAGATGAAATGTAGAAGACCCATGTATAAACTCAGAGAAAGAAGAATGAGATCCCTAAAGTCAGAGCACAGTGATAGGTGCAACCTGGGTATACCAGAACAAGGACAACAGTAACTGGACTCTGTCCAGTAGCTACAACTGAAGTGTCAATTGTCTTAGCAGACCTAGGTAACACAAGGTATAAATAAAGTTGGCTAAGGGACAAAGTATTAATTAAATAGGTTATTTGGTAACAGTCTATAAAAGTTATAAGTAGACAGAGTATTAATTAATGAGAATTAGTTAAGGGAGTGTATAAGGCTAACCAACCTACCCATTTAGAAATCAATTAGATAAGTTACTCCTTATTGAATCATCTATTAACATTATAACTTTATAAATAGGTTATTTGGACTCTGACTCAACACTCGACCCGTACCCGCAGCAAAGAACTACAGGCAAGTGCATTTTCTGATTGCTTTCGATTCATAGTAGACTTTCCATTTCATGTTTATACACATGCTCTCTTGCTTGCTGACACATTGTTACACGGATTAGTATAATGGATCTCTTCATACTATATTTTGTGATTTTTGTGTTTCGTGTTTCGTGACTTGTTCGAGTCCATGAGTACTAGTTGGAAGGGGAAATATCTTAGTACACATGTGGACTACCTAAAAATATCCCAAAATATCTGATCGTATATGATAGCAGTCGCACAATTCACGTGCAGGGTGCCAGATTTACCCCATAACCGTTCATATGTCGAACCCGATATTTCAACACACGTAGATAGTAGTTCCTTGTATCTCTTCTTACAGTCGTCACTACTTGCCATGTCATCCTGTTTATATATTTTATCCTAGTTCATATATCCTGCTATATCTCTCCAGTTTATTCTAGATATGACATGTTACTAGTTTACTCTCTTGCTCCATTTCATATATGCTATTTTATATTTTGTAAATTCTATTGTGTTTTCGGATTGTCTGTGTGCTTGTTCCTTTCCTGACTGGATAACCAACAATTTTCAGGTTGGCTGCGACTACTCTTAGCATTGGGGAGACACGGGTATACTTGCAGGCCAAAACCTAGAAACTAGTTAGATAGCTTAAATTATTGTAATAGATGGTGAGACTTTGTATTTCTTTTCAAATATAATTCTTGTAAATGTTGTAATCAATTTAGAAAATGTGAATGAACAATAAAGTTAACATTTATGTGATTTTGAGCATCATGGCCTTGATAGCGTTCTACCACTGACTCTGCGGCGTAGGTTGGCTTGGACACGTACTCGTATCCCGAAAAGCGGATGCGGGTCGTGACAAGTTGTTGTGGTGGACCATGCAGATCATTTTTGCAAATTCTACGAACTCGTGGTAGTACCACATTAGTCGTACTGCTGCGAGTGTGCGACTAGGAAATGCTCATTCACAACTAGGGTTAAATTGATTTTAGGAGGATGACTAGGACTAGGGTCCCTTATTCGATTTGACCGTTGGGTAGTTAAGATTGCTTAGTACACCATTTGATTTAGCCAAGGATACGTTGAATTCTAAACCCTATTAGTTAACTTGAGAATTTTCATAGAGGGACATACCCTTGTATTTTGATATGACGATAGGACCCAAGGTCGGTAGACTATTCACTTGGTACGTTAGACTTTCCTAGAATTGATGCTCTAATCTTGATAAACTATTCAATTTCTTTTGCCCTCTTTAGATATTGTCCTCACATCATAAGTCTAAATTGCTTATTCAATTCCCATTTTACCGTAGAGAATTATTTCTAAAAATTCTGATTTTATATCCATATATGAATCTCGAGTCAGTATTTGATCAAAAGTTTTCCCGCAAATCATTTGAATATCTATGAAATATAGATTAGATGTTTGTACTTCTCTTGTCTTCGACTATTTCCTCCCTGAATCAATCTATTTATTATAAAAAATTGAGACTTATAAGACTGATACTTATACTTCTCTTGTCTCGATCACCTTGGAATTGGTTTGACTTAACTTTCATGCCTAGGCCTTATTACTCATTTATTTCCATAAGTAATTATTTTCTCGAAATCAATATTCTATCTACATTTATTAAGTTTGATGCCTAACCTATTTCAATTATGCATATATTAAACCCCCCAGTCATCTACTTTAAATTTTTGATCCTTTGATTTCCCAAGGTGATATCTCCTCGATTGTTTTATTTTCAAAATTGATACTTTTCTTAAAGAACAGATACCTATATTTTATTATCAACCTGTTGAAATCCTATAAACCCCTTAAGTTCTCAGGAATATAGTTGGAATAAATTTGGTGACTTGCGATGGCAAGACAGCAGCGCATTATCGCCAGTTACTTGAATTATCGAGACTGCGGGTTCACTGCGGCCAGCAGCGCACTGGCGTGGCATGATCCCTAAGTTGAAGTACTTCAAG
This sequence comes from Iris pallida, assembly GCA_029216955.1. Lineage (NCBI taxonomy): Eukaryota > Viridiplantae > Streptophyta > Magnoliopsida > Asparagales > Iridaceae > Iris > Iris pallida. The sequence continues at coordinate 14,168,484 of JANAVB010013200.1, forward strand.
TAAACATAAGTTATCAAATAATATTAAAACTATGTCCTAATTGCCCTATTTTTTACTTTTGAGTTGCATGTCAATATTGGATTGAATCGATAGGGTATTCGGTACCACATCATACTCGAGTCATGAAACAAAGAGTTTACTGCAGCCAGGTGTACACTGGCGGGACATAAAATCTCGGTAAAATGACTTCGAATATGCTTACGGTTTTCGGATACTATAAAGGCTATATCTTTATTGACATGTGACTATTTCTTGTTATCATCTTTTCCATAAACTGGTAGTTCTTCCTTTCTTATCCTTCTATTTTCAAATCGTCATCTTTTAAAAGTAATTTCGACTGGATTCCTAAACGTATCTATATTTTCATTCTAAACTCGTGCCTAAATGATTTTTGTCAAATAGCTAATCATATCGAAATGGTTTCGATTTGATCATGCTTAAAACAATTTTGATAGTGACTAGACCATGCTGACTATAATTTGGTCGTCCCAAACCATTTCAATTCTTGATCGTTCTTAAAACATTTTGGTCGTCGGCTGGACCATTTTGACTAAAGTTTGGTCGTGCCAAATCACAATTTTCTTTTATCTATTATTTTATTATTTTGATTCTATCTGCGAGTGCGCATAACTAATTTGATCATATCAACCTCTTGATTATATCGATTGTCGTTCTTATTCATATCGATTGAAATTTCATTTCTGGATTATATTCTTAGTCATACATAATCGTGTCCTTTGAAATTTCGAGGACGAAATTATTTCTAATGTAGGTAGATTTATAACTCCTCTTCCCGGATCTTCTAATATATATATATATATATATATATATATATATATATATATATATATATATATATATATATATATATATATATATATATATATATATATATATATATATATAACCATGGTGGTTGTGTTTAAAGTGATTTTGCCAAAACAATTATACTTGAAAATCATTGAACCCAATTTGGTTCTTTAAGTGCAAAATTTAAATAATTAGTGTATTAGTTAGTAAAGGCTATTACTATTAAATAGGAAAATAGAAGGTTTGTAATAACCTACTTTCTACAGGACTTTAGTGCTTATGTTTCAGTTCAAAGTTCCCTCTTAGCCGAACACTCAATATCCCCTGTGTGAATTCGATATGAATTCTCAAATCCTATACGAGACCAAATCGGATTCCCACCTATCTCTTCTCATAGATCAAACCTTATATATATATATATATATATATATATATATATATATATATATATATATATATATATATATATATATATATAGGCAGCCGACCTTGTCCCTAAAAACCCTAATATATATATATATATATATATATATATATATATATATATATATATATATATATATATATATATAGGCAGCCGACCTTGCCCCTAAAAACCCCAATAACCATATTCGTTTCCATCATAAGAGAGGTCGAGGAGGAGCCAGAAGAGCAGTCGAGAATGTCATCCCCAGTAGGTAATCTTCTACCTTAAACTCTGCAATGTCCGTTATTAGTCAGAATACAAGGTATAGTTGATAAGCGTTTGGTTAAAGTCATATGAGTAGTCCATATGAGGTAGCCATAGGTTAGGGACGATGGATCCAATTTGGGGAAGATAACATAGGTCGTGCGGTTCCTACAGCCGCAGGTACACGTATTTCAAATAGGTGTTAGGAATATCAAGTTGTAATCCATGAGTACTCCCAAGTCTTTTGCAATCAAGAAAATAGGTGTACTCCATATACCTGTGTTAGGTTAAACTGCTTTTGTATTTTCCAAAACCTGGGAAAGGTAGGGACAGTATAGAGTCGAGGCCTACTTGATATCAGATCTGACACTTGGTGACAGATTTGATGCTTGATATCAGATCTGATACTTGGTATCAGATTGCATCCGATACAGATTTGACACTCTGTATTAGACCCTAAACGTTAGAGAGGATGCTACGAGAAGAGCAAACCCTGTAACCTGGATCACCGATACACGAGTATCGGGTATTTTCAGAGTATAGGCATGTGGATACTTGTATAAGAGTGGTCTATAGGATGTGTAGATGCATATGGGGGTGCTCGATATAGAGGTAGGATCAAGCCTAGAACTAATAGATGAAGGTGACCTTGCATACAAATAGATTACAAGTTCGTGAGACTTATAGGGGTTAAGTGAGGGGACCTATAGGTAAGACCCTACTCATAAGCATCAGTTAACATTAGTCCAAGACTTGTATTCATATGAACACTAGGGTACTCTAGTATCAGTAATCTTATATTAGATGTAGATGTCTCGGTTACTCCTGTGTGTCCTAGATAAGGAAATTGTAGGGGCAAGGTACAACCTAGGTTGAGACCACTTGTATCAAAGTTATACTACATGTCAGTTGTGATGGAAAGTGTACCAAGATTATAGGTAGTAGGCCCATGTTAAGATGTCAATCGTATAAGAGCTTGAGTGCAGATGTTATAGACACTATTAGAGTATTAAATACTGAAGGCCTTGTATCGAAAGAGGAAATGACTCTTTGGCAAGTACAACTCTGACACAATATGCAATTAGATGTTAGAGCACCTTACCTATCTTTGGTACAATGCTAAATCTCCTGTACATTGCACTGTCCTATAGGATACTACTAAGCTCCTCCTGGTAAGGCTATAATCACATGCCCTTCCCTAGTATACACTACAGAACAATCCTTCCCAAAAGCTATAGTGTGAACACTACACTAGTTTAGAGAGGAACCCCACCTAGGCTTAAATTTATGATACCTTATGGGTACCCAAGAGTACCTACCAGACGTGAAAGGTACCAGGTACGGGTACAACACAGGTAAAATAGAGTAGCAGCTACAGTGGCATAGACAAGTGTCTAAACCGGGTTATAGGAGTATTAGAAACTGGATAGAACTAGGAACTAGGAGAAAAGTTTAGTTGTGAAAGTAGGTTGGGTTACTTAGACACTTACTTGCAAGGGAATACATGTATCCAGTGTAGTAAAGAGTATCCTATGACACTAAGGCATTAGTAGATAAAGGCTATCCATGCAGTATCTGAGCCAACATATATAGATATATGGCATCAAGTGGTAGGCAGCTTGGGTCTGCTGTAGTAAGATACCTGTATTTCAATTGATATCTGTTTTGTACCATTGGTTAGGACATATTGGTAGGATGATAATACAACTGAGTGCTTAAATCAGTTCAGGACACGAGCACTTTAAAGAAAGGTCATATTGTTTAGCTGATTAGATTCTTTGATGTGTTCTGATGTAGGATAAATCTACATTACTAATATTTGTCTTTGTTTGGGAGTCCTTGGTTGGCATACCACTTGGTCCTGCCTTTGTGGTGTGTTCCACATAATATAACATTTGATTGTAGGAAAATTGCAGTGTGACACTAATGACTTGGCCTAGGGGTTCACCTCTGTACCTATACTCATGGGAGCAATCAAATAGGGACAGAGGTATACCAGCATAGATGAAATGTAGAAGACCTATGTATAAAATCAGAGAAAGGAGAATGAGAGCCCTAAAGTCAGAGCACAGTGATAGGTGCAACCTGGGTATACCGGAACAAGGACAACAGTAACTGGACTCTGTCCAGTAGCTACAACTGAAGTGTCAGTTGTCTGTGGGTCAGGTGAAAGGGATTTTTAGAATTGGGTTGTAGGAAGTAGTGACATTAGCAGACCTAGGTAACACAAGGTGTAATAGAAATGCTTAATGAGTATTGTTGAACACATTTCCAGGCAAAAGTTATAAGTAGACAGAGTATTAATTAATGAGAATTAGTCAAGTGAGTGTATAAGGCTAACCAACCTGCCCATTTAGAAATCAATTAGATAAGTTACTCCTTGTTGAATCATCTATTAACATTATAACTTTATAAATAGGTTATTTGGACTCTGACTCAACACTCGACCGTACCCGCAGTAAAGGTCCACAGGCAAGTGCACTTTCTGATTACTTTTGATTCATAGTACTCTTTCCATCTCATGTTTATATACATGCTCTCTTGCTTGCTGACACATTGTTACATAGATTAGTATCATAGATCTCTACATACTATATTTTGTGATTATCGTGTTTCTGTGTTTTATGACTTGTTCGAGTCCATGAGTACTAGTCGGAAGGAAAAATATCTTAATAGACATGTGGACTACCCAGAAACATCCTAAAATGTCTGATCGTGTATGATAGCAGTCGCACAATTCACGTACAGGGTGCCAGACTTATCCCTAACAGTTCACATATCGAACCGATATTTCAACACACGTAGATAGTAGTTCCTTGTATCTCTTCTTGCAGTCGTCACTACTTGCCATGTCACCCTGTTTATATATTTTATCCTAGTTCATATATCCTGCTATATCTCTCCAGTTTATTCTAGATATGACATGTTACTAGTTTACTCTCTTGCTCCATTTCACATATGCTATTTTCATGTTTTGTAAATTCTATTATGTTTTTGGATTGCCGTCGGTCTGTGTGCTTGTTCCTTTCCTGACTGGATAACCAATATTTTTCAGGTTGGCTGCGACTACTCTTAGCATTGGGGAGACACGGATATACTTGCAGGCCAAAACCCAGAAACTAGTTAGATAGCTTAAATTGTTGTAATAGATGGTGAGACTTTGTATTTTTTCAAATATAATTCTTATAAATATTGTAATCAATTTAGAAAATGTGAATGAGCAACAAAGTTAACATTTATGTGACTTTGAGCATAATGGCCTTGACAACGGTCTACCGCTGTCACGACCCGCACCCTAGAGTAAGGGCACGAGACGTGGGTACGTCCAGCCTACGCCGCAGTGTCGGCGGTAGAACGCTGTCCTAGGTCACAACATCTAACAACTGTAAGTAATAGCAGTTATACTCCCCGAATGGGGGTGACATAGCAGAATATAAAACTCAATCACATCTAAGGTAGAACAGGTAAGATAGATAGATAATGAAAGATAACAAATCCAGAACAGAGAATCACAGAGATACAAGTCCAGAACTAAGTGTCTAAAATTATACAACTCAGAATATCTCAAAGTCTAATACAGTGATCCAGAAAGTAAAGACAACCCTAATCTAGAGAAGTATCAACTACTGTTAGCAGGTCCAAGTCACTAGTGATGTCTAATGCTGCACCAAGAGGGATAGACACCAGAGCCTCATCATTCACTGTAAAATTTTCAACAGGTCCAGTCAGGACGGGAGCGAGTACAGTACATCTCAACAAAATCATAACCGGTTAGGAAATATAAACATGCTAGAGAGTAAGATACAGGATCTGAAGAAATAATATGATGAAAAAGAGAGAGACTGTAAGTAAATAGCTACAATATATATAGAACTAACAGTGCTAGTGATTCAGAGCACAAGATGGTTATGTAGACGGCACGATGTTATACACGAGTAATCTACAGAGGTTTGTACACGAGTATTTTACTGGATTGAAAACATAACCACTTCTACTCCCCCGCCCCAATCAATACACAAGGATCCAGCTACGTTATGTTATTGTACACGAAGGTCATGTGAAAACATGATTATACACGATTCATACGTTTCGTACACGAATGTAACAAATACAAGGAGTACACGATGTTCCCGATAAAGTACACGAACACGAGTACCCGATGTATCCGCTAAAGGGGATAACATCGCACAACAAGATCCATATAGTACTAATCCGTGTTTCCAACGTGTCAGCATCATGTAAAGTAATCTAAAGCAGGAATATAATCCTAAACAAGATATGAAATGATCAGAGAATGTACTCGCCTGCTAACTGAAAGTCCGAGTTGAAAATACTGTCCGAGGAGTGGTGTCTGGCTCCTATTAGAACAGCACAAGTCACAACAAGTCCAGAATGGTAATAAGATGCACTACAATACGTTCTACATGAATCTAGGTCAATCTAGACCAAAGTCAACTCTGGTCAACCCTAAGTCAAACTGAGTCTCACTAACCCATTCTAGGTTCTAACAAGTCTACTCTAGGTTGTACTATGGCTAATAGCCTATTTAGGATGCCTCTATCCAACACCCTATAACCCACAACACTACATACATACACTACACATATCAAAACACCACATTCACCATATATATTAAATTACACAAACACATCTATAGGAAGGCATGTATTTATATATCTAGAATATATATACACAAACCTAATATAGGAACTATCTGAACAACTCAAATGTAAATTGCATATACGAAATCATATATAGGAACCCTATAATAATAACTAAGAATGTAATGCATTACATATGAAAGGAAGGGCAACATCTACTAGTGTGTGTGTGTAGCAATACAAAGTGTGTGCCAATACAAAGTGTGTGTGCAGCTAGAGAGGCTAACTGTGATGGTAAAATGCAGGAAGGGAATTAGTTCACAGTGAAGGCTAACAGTCATCTAATTTGGAAAGAAAGGAAGGAGGAAATTAATGAAACAGTCTAAAGCCAGTTAACTAATTGAACTCATCATTTCAGTTTTAATAGTTAAATGCAGGAAAGAATTTAGTGACTAGGTACAAGTTCCAAGGACATTTCAGGATTTGAAACTGGGAACACTAATCCTTCCCAGGTTAAAACAGAACCCATATTGCATTCCCAGGTTTGAGACCAACTCAGGTTACAACTGTACATTTCAATCCAATGCAATAATTCCCAGGTTTGGGGAAACTCATAGTTAATGAAAGGAAAATCATTAAATCACAGGTTTAATTGAAACTGGAAACCACCATTGGAATCAACAGGAAATCAGTTCAAAAGAGTAAAACTGGAAACACAACATTCAATCTACTAACTATCTAATCCAAAGTTGTTAACAGTTCAATGAAAAAGGGAAAAACTGGAAACACAATTGTTTCCCAGGTTTTTGCAAACTCTAAAACAGTTCAATTGAAAGAAGAAAACTGGAACACCATTGTTCCCAGGTAACAACAGAAATCATATTGTATCCATGGGGAAACAGTTGCATTCCCAGGTTTGATATTTATCATAACAACTTGGTAAAATAAAGACATGAACTCAGGAACATTAAGTCCTGTCCCAATAGAAAACCACATGAGATTAGTGAAGAGAACAGTGTACATGTAATGATAAGTCTACCATTCTCAGATTGTAATGAAGTTAAATGCAGGAAATATCAGTGATCAATGCAAGTTCAAAAGGAAAATATTCTCAGGTTTGCACGTGGATTCCAGGAATCATTCACAGGTTTAGATGGAGAAAATCAATTCAAATTAAACAGGAAAAATCAGCTTGAAAGGATGACAGTTAACACATTGAGAATCAACCCAACTATCAAATTCCTATATACACAAACCCAAGCCCATTTTCGAATGCCAAAGCCTATCTAACATATAACATGACATGTAGGTTCAAATTAATTGGTAAAACATAACTGGAATAGGAAATTAACTGTTTGAACTGGAAAAGAAATAAGACAGTGTCACAGGTATCAGTGTTCTTACTGTTCTTAAAATTTTCGAACCCAAATATCAACAAAACCCCAAACAAATGTGTCACTTAGTGTAACAGGGATCTAAACATGATATTTAAGATCTAAATAATCATTAAACAACATTTAAAATCATTTAAATACAATTAAACCAAACAGCACAACACTCAGCCCACGCACGCACACAGCCTTCCCTGTGTACATCAAATACCGTATCCGACACGACACGAGGACTCGTAAAACTTGACGAGCCTCGTGTCAGTCATTGCCACGAACCACAGACCCATTTTCCCGTGTCGGCGTCACGTGTCCAGCGCGCAGTAGCCCCCGAGTAGCAGGGGAGCTACAGTGCCGCGCGCACACGCCCGCACACGCGTGTCCCGTGCTCCCCACGACACAATCAGGACACGAACAAAAGCACATGACACTAGGGAACCCTAGACGACACCTAGATCTAGCTTCCTATTCAAAAATATTTGAAAATCTCAATCGAGCAGTCCTTTGGGACATTTCGTCGAGCACCTGATGCAAGGCTCTGATACGTGTCCGATGCGGACACGAAACAAGCTCGAATCCTAGGGTTGGCTTCCGTAACAGTTGGGTGAGGGCTAGGGGACCTTAGAAATGATTTTTAATGGATTTTAAGATCAGAAATGAGGATTATACCTATTGGTTTACCAAGCTCCAAAAACAACCAAGGGAGAAGATCCTTCCAAGCACCAAGGCTCCTCAAATTGTGTGCTCCCTGTCAAATCTCAATCCCAACAGCAAGAAAACACTATTTAGAACTTATAGGAATTTACTAGAGGGAAAAAGGATTCAATTTGGATTTAATATGAATTTGTAAAGATGGACTTACCCCTTTTTCCAAAACTTGATGAACCCTAATGAAAAGAGGCTAGCCCTAAATTTTTGGAAGGATATAAATAGGGGGAGGGGCTGTTATGTGGCTGGCCAAAGGCCCTAGGGTTAGGGTTTTAGCTTGTGGGTTGAGTCCTAACTAGTTTAGTCATGATTTGACTTGTGACTCCACAAGCCATTTTCAAACCAAACTAAATCCGATTAGCCCCAAACCAATTCTAATGAACTTGAAATAATTAACTAAAGTCACACTAGGGTTTCTTAACCTAACCAAAGTGTCTTAACCTAGGTTAGCCAATAGGACAGTCTCCTAGTCCACATGGGTCACAGTCTAAAACTAGCACCAAACAATTCACCAAAAATTATCTAAAATCACATTAATTATAATTAAATATAATAATCCCAAAATAAATTCTAAAATTTTGAAAATGACCAAAATACCCTCAATTGAAAAACTGGGTGTTACAATCCTACCCACCTTAGAAAAATTTCGTCCTCGAAATTAAGATGATCGTACCCCTTCTATGTCAAACCCCCACAATCAAAGTCTCAGAACCTATTTAAATCATTCAGTTGGAAAATGTAACTTATGGGGTCATGGCATGTAGTATCAGTCTGGGGTCTCATCTAGTTACACCAACATACTACAGTACTAGGCAATCACAAGATATCAAAACATACAACAATATGGTAGGGTGCATAATTTTCAAAGACTGGCTAAGATATAGGTCAAGGACTCACCTCCAACTAGGTCTGATGGCTGGAACTCCCTCCCGAAGGCGGAGTCCTGGCTGGGATAAGTGCAGCAGGACAGTCTCGTAGTCTGTGTGCAGCTGACCCGCACAACAGGCACACTCCTCTTCTCTTCCTACAGATGTCCCACACATGTCCAGGCTTCTTACAGAAGGCGCAGGTAGGAACTCTCTCAGCTGGCCTCTGCTGAACAGGAGTCTGGACTGGGTAGGCTGGTCTAGGCTGATAGTCTGGGTGCTCACGGGGCTCTGGGTATACACTGCTCCTCGGCCTCTTAGAACTAGGCTCCCCTCCTGAATGCACCAATTCCCACAGCAGTTGGATTCTACGACCCTGCTCCTTCAGGATCTCAGCCTGGACTCTCTGTGTCTCTAACACATCCCGAAGAAGTCTGGATATCTGAGCTCCGTCAGGAAACAAACCTGCCGAGGGTATGGTATGGGGTACTGCTTCTGGAGGCAGAGGAGGAGATGGGGAAGAACTCTTGGTCTCAGATGAGACTGCCACTCTCTCCTGAGTAACAGGTGGTGGAGGGGATTTCTCTGGTGAGGATGCTAACACCTCCTCGATGGCGGGAGGTGCCACTACCTTTGGGTCAGCCTGAGGGGTCACTACCTCCTGAGCAGTAGGAGGTGGAAGCACACTGTCAGTAGCTGCAGCTGCTCTCAGGCGACAGGCCCGGGTCATGGGTGCCATACTGGAAGGGATAAAAACACAACAATCATTAAGGATGTACTGCAGTCTACCATCCTATCTATAAAACTGTAATATATTAAGCCTATCTGAAAACTGGTAATTATCAACAACCAATTTAAAATATAGGGGGGGTACTAATAAAATCAAATCAAAAGCTTAAGGAACGAAAGGCAAGCATTGAATTCAATCACAATCTAATATATATAGAAGAGAGAGAGTTAGAGGAAAAGCTAACATGAAGCAAGGGTCATGTAGTTTGTGGCATAAACATGAAGGGGTTATAGGAGGATTTGGGTCTCAACTATAGTTATCAAGTTACACTATTCATGGCATATTAGTTAAGCAATCTACAAGGCACAAGCTATTTATTCATAACATGCATGGCTAACCATATATATAAGTATACCTATATGGCTACATGAACATAACATAGAGATGAAGGGTTAGGTTCTCATGGCAGTTGTGAACATTAGTGTAGAGTGTTAAGTGTACATGGGTTAAAACTTGAAATAAAGGGGTTCAATCATTCAGCTAGCTCAACATTACATATTATATCTGAAATTGAACTACGCATTTGAAAGCAATAAAAAAAAATGTTATCATGTATTCAGTTTCCAAAATTTTGGAGAAATTCTATCATAAAAATCAACTCAATGTGTACCCCAACCACAACTTAACATGCAAGGGTTATGAGACCTAACATTATATACCTACACACAGCAATGTATACGGCTCAAATCATTATAAATTAAAACTGTAATTTAAACTAACACTTAGAATTTAAGGTTAAGGGCCTACTATGTACACAGTCTCAGATTTGACAATTCCACACAAAACTCAACCAATTTTTTGAATAAAGCTCTGTATATAACATACACGTGTAGTGATGTAAGCAAGACTAATAACATGAAATTTTAAATTTAAATTATGAATTTAATATGGAGAGCATAGAACTAGTCACTGGTACTACACTATATTGGAATACTAGGATTTAGAGAACTTAACATTAATCATATTAACATGCATTTAGATAGGATAGAAATCAAGTGTAACATGCATACGTGTCAGGCAAACATCTGTGTCCACTATATATACATTAGGGTAATACAAGAATTAATGGCAAGAGAAAAAAAATAATGACAAAACCTGCTCCGCCTATCTGTTTAAAAGAAGGAACCATTTGAAACCAGAGCTATAATATCAACCTAAGTTAAGATCTAGCAAAAACATCAATTCATTGTATTAGGAAGAATTTATTGCAAGAAGTCACACAATCTTATAATAATAGCTAAGCTACTCCTACTCAATACTCCTACTCCTAAGTTATTTGATGATGGGGTACAATTTATACAACAGAATGGTACGATAGAGATGATATGTTTAAAACCTTCTCAAGATACAATCTGATAATCATATGCGTCCGTCCAAAATCATGTTACTCAGAGTCCTCGCCATGCCAGTAAGCAAGGCTGCGAATAACGATAGATTCCATAACTAGGGTATGCACCTCTACAATCATGTCGTTTGGAATCTCGCTATGCCGACTAGTATAGCTGCGAGAAATTCCAAATCTCATAACCAAGATACGTACATCCGAAGCCAGGTCTCCATGTTTCCGCCACGCCAGCTAATATGGCTGCAATAAACTACAGGTTCCATAATCATGTAGACGTTTTACCATCCCTGTATTCCCGTCAATATATGTTATCAGAAAGTATCGTAACTCAGGCTATAAAATTCATCTCGATAGGAAATCAAAATCAACAACGATTCATCAAAAATCAAATTCAAAAATCAAGGAGTGAGAGCGAACAAACAAGGGAAAATGATTCAAATTGAAGTTTAAATAAGATTCTTAAGGGTCGTCCCAGGAATCTTTCAAGGAATCCTAACTGTGATTGAGTACCCTTAAAATATATTCTAATCCTACTGCAGGCTGTAGTGATACTCTAGTTCGAATACCACTACATAAACTCGACCTGCATGGGCCACCACTAAAAACGTGTCACGACCCGCACCCTAGAGTAAGGGCACGAGACGTGGGTACGTCCAGCTTACGCCGCAGTGTCGGCGGCAGAACGCTGTCCTAGGTCACAACATCTAACAACTGTAAGTAATAGCAGTTATACTCCCCGAATGGGGGTGACATAGCAGAATATAAAACTCAATCACATCTAAGGTAGAACAGGTAAGATAGATAGATAATGAAAGATAACAAATCCAGAACAGAGAATCACAGAGATACAAGTCCAGAACTAAGTGTCTAAATTTATACAACTCAGAATATCTCAAAGTCTAATACAGTGATCCAGAAAGTAAAGACAACCCTAATCTAGAGAAGTATCAACCACTGTTAGCAGGTCCAAGTCACTAGTGATGTCTAATGCTGCACCAAGAGGGATAGACACCAGAGCCTCATCATTCACTGTAAAATTTTCAACAGGTCCAGTCAGGACGGGAGCGAGTACAGTACATCTCAACAAAATCATAACCGGTTAGGAAATATAAACATGCTAGAGAGTAAGATACAGGATCTGAAGAAATAATATGATGAAAAAGAGAGAGACTGTAAGTAAATAGCTACAATATATATAGAACTAACAGTGCTAGTGATTCAGAGCACAAGATGGTTATGTAGACGGCACGATGTTATACACGAGTAATCTACAGAGGTTTGTACACGAGTATTTTACTGGATTGAAAACATAACCACTTCTACTCCCCCGCCCCAATCAATACACAAGGATCCAGCTACGTTATGTTATTGTACACGAAGGTCATGTGAAAACATGATTATACACGATTCACACATTTCGTACACGAACGTAACAAATACAAGGAGTACACGATGTTCCCGATAAAGTACACGAACACGAGTACCCGATGTATCCGCTAAAGGGGATAACATCGCACAACAAGATCCATATAGTACTAATCCGTGTTTCCAACGTGTCAGCATCATGTAAAGTAATCTAAAGCAGGAATATAATCCTAAACAAGATATGAAATGATCAGAGAATGTACTCGCCTGCTAACTGAAAGTCCGAGTTGAAAATACTGTCCGAGGAGTGGTGTCTGGCTCCTATTAGAACAGCACAAGTCACAACAAGTCCAGAATGGTAATAAGATGCACTACAATGCGTTCTACATGAATCTAGGTCAATCTAGACCAAAGTCAACTCTTGTTCAACTCTGGTCAACCCTAAGTCAAACTGAGTCTCACTAACCCATTCTAGGTTCTAACAAGTCTACTCTAGGTTGTACTATGGCTAATAGCCTATTTAGGATGCCTCTATCCAACACCCTATAACCCACAACACTACATATATACACTACACATATCAAAACACCACATTCACCATATATATTAAATTACACAAACACATCTATAGGAAGGCATGTATTTATATATCTAGAATATATATACACAAACCTAATATAGGAACTATCTGAACAACTCAAATATAAATTGCATATACAAAATCATATATAGGAACCCTATAATAATAACTAAGAATGTAATGCATTACATATGAAAGGAAGGGCAACATCTACTAGTGTGTGTGTGTAGCAATACAAAGTGTGTGCCAATACAAAGTGTGTGTGCAGCTAGAGAGGCTAACTGTGATGGTAAAATGCAGGAAGGGAATTAGTTCACAGTGAAGGCTAACAGTCATCTAATTTGGAAAGAAAGGAAGGAGGAAATTAATGAAACAGTCTAAAGCCAGTTAACTAATTGAACTCATCATTTCAGTTTTAATAGTTAAATGCAGGAAAGAATTTAGTGACTAGGTACAAGTTCCAAGGACATTTCAGGATTTGAAACTGGGAACACTAATCCTTTCCAGGTTAAAACAGAACACATATTGCATTCCCAGGTTTGAGACCAACTCAGGTTACAACTGTACATTTCAATCCAATGCAATAATTCCCAGGTTTGGGGAAACTCATAGTTAATGAAAGGAAAATCATTAAATTACAGGTTTAATTGAAACTGGAAACCACCATTGGAATCAACAGGAAATCAGTTCAAAAGAGTAAAACTGGAAACACAACATTCAATCTACTAACTATCTAATCCAAAGTTGTTAACAGTTCAATGAAAAGGGGAAAAACTGGAAACACAATTGTTTCCCAGGTTTTTGCAAACTCTAAAACAGTTCAATTGAAAGAAGAAAACTGGAACACCATTGTTCCCAGGTAACAACAGAAATCATATTGTATCCATGGGGAAACAGTTGCATTCCCAGGTTTGATATTTATCATAACAACTTGGTAAAATAAAGACATGAACTCAGGAACATTAAGTCCTGTCCCAACAGAAAACCACATGAGATTAGTGAAGAGAACAGTGTACATGTAATGATAAGTCTACCATTCTCAGATTGTAATGAAGTTAAATACAGGAAATATCAGTGATCAATGCAAGTTCAAAAGGAAAATATTCTCAGGTTTGCACGTGGATTCCAGGAATCATTCACAGGTTTAGATGGAGAAAATCAATTCAAATTAAACAGGAAAAATCAGCTTAAAAGGATGACAGTTAACACATTGAGAATCAACCCAACTATCAAATTCCTATATACACAAACCCAAGCCCATTTTCGAATGCCAAAGCCTATCTAACATATAACATGACATGTAGGTTCAAATTAATTGGTAAAACATAACTGGAATAGGAAATTAACTGTTTGAACTGGAAAAGAAATAAGACAGTGTCACAGGTATCAGTGTTCTTACTGTTCTTAAAATTTTCGAACCCAAATATCAACAAAACCCCAAACAAATGTGTCACTTAGTGTAACAGGGATCTAAACATGATATTTAAGATCTAAATAATCATTAAACAACATTTAAAATCATTTAAATACAATTAAACCAAACAGCACAACACTCAGTCCACGCACGCACACAGCCTTCCCTGTGCACATCAAATACCGTGTCCGACACGACACGAGGACTCGTGAAACTTGACGAGCCTCGTGTCAGTCATTGCCACGAACCACAGACCCATTTTCCCGTGTCGGCGTCGTGTGTCCAGCGCGCAGTAGCCCCCGAGTAGCAGGGGAGCTACAGTGCCGCGCGCACACGCCCACACACGCGTGTCCCGTGCTTCCCACGACACAATCAGGACACGAACAAAAGCACACGACACTAGGGAACCCTAGACGACACCTAGATCTAGCTTCCTATTCAAAATATTTGAAAATCTCAATCGAGCAGTCCTTTGGGACATTTCGTCGAGCACCTGATGCAAGGCTCTGATACGTGTCCGATGCGGACACGAAACAAGCTCGAATCCTAGGGTTGGCTTCCCTAACAGTTGGGTGAGGGCTAGGGGACCTTAGAAATGATTTTTAATGGATTTTAAGATCAGAAATGAGGATTATACCTATTGGTTTACCAAGCTCCAAAAACAACCAAGGGAGAAGATCCTTCCAAGCACCAAGGCTCCTCAAATTGTGTGCTCCCTGTCAAATCTCAATCCCAACAGCAAGAAAACACTATTTAGAACCTATAGGAATTTACTAGAGGGAAAAAGGATTCAATTTGGATTTAATATGAATTTGTAAAGATGGACTTACCCCTTTTTCCAAAACTTGATGAACCCTAATGAAAAGAGGCTAGCCCTAAATTTTTGGGAGGATATAAATAGGGGGAGGGGCTGTTATGTGGCTGGCCAAAGGCCCTAGGGTTAGGGTTTTAGCTTGTGGGTTGAGTCCTAACTAGTTTAGTCATGATTTGACTTGTGACTCCACAAGCCATTTTCAAACCAAACTAAATCCGATTAGCCCCAAACCAATTCTAATGAACTTGAAATAATTAACTAAAGTCACACTAGGGTTTCTTAACCTAACCAAAGTGTCTTGACCTAGGTTAGCCAATAGGACAGTCTCCTAGTCCACATGGGTCACAGTCTAAAACTAGCACCAAACAATTCACCAAAAATTATCTAAAATCACATTAATTATTATTAAATATAATAATCCCAAAATAAATTCTAAAATTTTGAAAATGACCAAAATACCCTCAATTGAAAAACTGGGTGTTACAACCGCCGACTCTGCGACGTAGGCTGGCTTGGACACGCACTCGTATCCTGAAAAGCGGGTGCGGGTCGTGACAGTTCGGTTAGCATACGTTGGATTTTGAACTTGGTCTTCCTGCAATTACGGATGCAACGGCTATCTGTCGAGTTTTCTAAAAGAGTTCTGCCCGAATTCTGCCTGAATTCTGTCAGAGTTCTGACTTTGGAAAACCTATAAATAGAGAAGGATTTCAATCATTTCAACTCACTCATTCACTTTATCATCTCTTCTTTCTAAGCTTAAACGTCTTCTAAAATGTTCTATTGCTTTTATTTTCAAATTCCAAGCCAATTACAATCCTCTAGTCGATTTGCCAGTGCGATACGGTCTAGAAGTTTCAAAGTAGTTGTAATCAGAGGCTTGATTGAAGAAAGACACTTCACAATTGAAGTTGGTCGAGTACTTCGTATCAAAGCTTGCGTTGTAGAAGTTGCAAGAACTTCGGATGAAAACTTGTGGTATTTTCTAATAGTAGATTTAACTAGAAGCTAGAGTTCTTTCAACTGGACTAGTCCTCACAAGAGGGAAACCAGTATACATCGCCATCTTTGTGTTTGCTTTCTGATCTCTGCCTTTACATTTATTTACTTGTGATATATACATTCTCTGTGATCTTACTGCTAACTTTTTAATTAGCTAAATTCCGCTGCCTACTCTATTCACCCCCCTAGAGTATTGCGCTTTACAATTCGTTCTTACACAGGAATTATACTATACAGCTTTATAATCTGGACCGTTCGCGAGCCTCTTAAAGGTGTCATTTCCTCATCTTGAAGTTATTGTCTTATCCATGGAATATAATCCATGGGCTTCTTTGTTTGGATACTTCTTCTTTGATTTTTTCTACTAGACTTAAAGCTTTGAACATATACTTTGTATTTCTTGTGAAAACAAAGTATATAAAACTACTTCACTTTGTGTTTCATGTTACAAATTATAAAAAGAAAAATGAACTGATATTTTAATTAATATTGTGTTAAAGTGTTACGCCTCCCATTCCGTATTTTCTGTAGAATGCTTCAAAACCCATTTGCGTGCTTGTTCGTATTGCAAACTAGACAGATGGTACCCTTTGCCTTCAGTATTGATAGGGTATGGACCTTCAACATCATCATCAGTATATATTATTCCTTCGTGCTTATAACTTTTTTGTTTACCTTCAGGAATATACTCCATGCAATATCTCATTGCTTTTTCTAAGATATATTGCTCGGCATTAGAGCCCTCGATAAAAGTCTTGTTCCGACCATACCGTTTGTAAGTTTTTATCATCCTACATAAAGTTTCCATGTACATTGTCCAAATCAAAATATATAATCTAGTTAAAAATAAGAGAATTTTAAATGGTTTTTCAGATTTTGCCTTTCAAAAGGATACATCCACCTATATCTAACCGTCCTGCAAACAAGGGCCTCTTCTGCCAAGTGTATAACAACGTGTGTCATAGAAACAAAAAATAATGGCGAAAAATATATTTCAAACACACACAATGTCTCTACGAGGCGTTGATACATGATAAAAAGCTCTTAGCGATCAATAACCTTAGAGCAGAGAACTTTGAAGAATATTGAGAGTTGTCGAATTGCGTCATGCAAAGGCTTATCCTTTTTGAACCGGTGCATCAGAAATATCGGTAGCAACCCTTGCATGAGAATGTGATAATCGTGAGACTTCAACCCTTAAAATTGTAATTCTTGCAAACATACTTCATGTTTCCAATTCCCGATGTACCCGATAGGAACCTTCAAGTTACTAAGAGTTTTACAAATTATCTCTCTCTGACCTAGTTAAGGAAAAATGTGCCTTTGGCATAATTTCTTTACCATTTTCTTTCTTCAACCATAATTTTTCTTTATCTTTAACAGCTCTATATCTCTCCGTGCTTCGGTACTGCCCTTAGACTTCCCCTTAGTGTCCTTTGTTGTCACAAATTTTTTCCAGCAAAATTCTTTTCTACCTGCATCACATCCATGTTGTGACGAATAGGCAAATCCTGTCATAACAAAAAAATGTTCATAATAGATCTACCCAAATTAGTAAACATATTAAGACAACAAAAAAGTTATCAAATAATAGAACAATAATTACCTTCCAATATGGCAGATCAAATAAAATTGATTTTTTTTTACCATGGAGTACTTGTATCATTTAAACGCTTCCTTTTATTACCTGCCACCTTTCCGAACTCCGTCTGGACAGTTTCTATCTTACTTAATAGTGCGGAACCAGACAAACGTTTAGGAGCCTTTCTATGTTCTTCAAATCCGTTAAATTTTGACTTTTGAGTTCTAAAAGGATGTGAATCGTCTCTTAGGAATCTTCTATGGCCCATGTAAGCAAACTTCTTCCCATTAGTTAACCATTCTGCATCTGTTCCTTCACCACATACATGACAACCATATCTTCCAGCAGTTCTACATCCAAAAATATGTGCATATGTAGGAAAATCATTATGCACCAGATCAAAATAGCTTTCATCATAAAGTTCATCTTTGTCAAAGAATCATATGTTAAGCTTCCAACATACCACAACTCATTCAACTCATCGACTAATTGTTGCAAATAGACATCAATATTATGTCCAGGACCACTAGGACCAGGAATTAACATGGTAAATTTCTTTTTCATGCATAAAGATGGAGGAAGATTATATGGGACAATCATGACAGGCCAACAACTGTAGGAGTTATTCATCCCAAAAGGATTGAAACCATCAGTAGCTAGTCCTAGACGAACATTTTGTGCATCGGCAACAAACTTGGGCCACTTAATATTTATAGATTTCCAACAAAAAGAATCTACTGGATGTCTCATGTGTGTACTGGTATCTTCTGTACGCTCATTCCATCTCATCTTCTCAGCTATCCATTGTACTCTATACATACATTGCAACCGTTCAGTTATTGGAAAGACCTTTGTTTCTTCCTCGGTAATTTTTTATCTCCTGGTTTTGAGTTTTCAACCGGTTTCCATCTAGTTTCACCACACTTGGGACAATTTTCCTTATCTGCATTTTCTTTCTATAGAGTATACAATCATTAGGGCAAGCATGGATAATCTCACACTTCATGCAAAAAGGCTTGACCATATTCTTAGCTTTGTATATGGTTTCCGGTAAAGTGTTTCCATCTGGTAAAATATTCTTCATAAATTGCAGCATTTCTGTAAAAATGCCTCAGAACATTGATATCTAGCTTTCATGCTCAATAATTCCACTGTTGCCGACAATTTTGTGTGTAGACCCCCACAAAAAGGATATAGGGGCTGCATTATGAAATAACGTGTAGGTAATTCTAGAAGGGGGGTGAATAGAGTTTGTGTCGATAATCATAGAATAAAAAATAACACTATATCACCTCCACAAAACAACTATCAAGATAGTAAATAAATCAGAGAGAAATGCGAAAGTAAATAAAGATCAGAAGAGCATACGCAAACACAGCGATATAACATGGTTTTCCTCGTGGAGGACTAGTCCAGGCCTGAGAACTCTAGCTCAGGATTGAAATCCACTATTTGTGAAATAGTGTACAACTACGTGCCTTTACTCAGAAGAGCACGCCAACTTCTTACAAACACGAGTCTTTGAAGTGCTCGCAACTTTAACTTCGTAGTGGCAAAACTTAGAATTTTTCAAGTGACTTCTTTTCAACTCTTGCACAAAAACTTCTAGCTGAATCGCACTTGAGCACCTTGGGGCTTAGGAAGTTTTATGGCTAGTAGATTGGAAGAGTAAGGCTTAGGTAGTATAAGGCTTAGATGATTGAGAGTGAGAGATAGAAAGATGATATAAAATGAGAGAAATCAATCCATATTTATACTACTCTGGGGAGGCAGAGTTCGGCCCGAATTCTGCCCCAAGAATTCAAATTTTTGAATGTTGGACAGCTTGTACCAAGCAGGCCCTAAAAATCAAGGTGCTAAAAATCAGGAGACGGAGTTCGGTCCGAACTCTGTGTGGGGGCAGAGTTCGGCCCAAACTCTGCCTCCTAGGTGCCAGAATGGCCTTTGGGCTTTGTTTGGCTTGGTGGAGCTTGGGCTTGGTTCAGGAATTGGTCTGTTTGTATGGTAGAGTTTGGAGAGATATGTCTAGGGGTTGAGATGACACAGTGCGACCCAACGTACACATTCTTCTAGACTCAATAAATTGAAGATTACAGACTTGGAACAAATAGGAAAACCAAGAAGCCCTTTGATGACGCCTTTCTTTTGATATTTGAGCAGACCTGAAGACGTCTTTTTCTTTGACAGCAGTCGTCCAAAGATAAGCAGATCTGAAAATCTGAATACTTTTTGGGGGCTTCGCCCCCGAACCCCCGACAGGGGGTGCTGCCCCCTCGACCCTTGTTCGCTGGTCGGGGAATGGAAGCCCCGATACGAGGCCCCGAATAGGTCGCTAGACAGTTCAGAGAAATTTTTTTATATAACGCCATCTTTGGTCCATCATTAATTCTTCATTGCCTATGTCCTAGTTTGATCATGTTAGATCATGCTTATTGTATGTCTACAAATACATGTTAGGCGAGTAAAATATGTTGCAGTACGATACAAACATGGTAATATGATATAGGACAATTAGGACAATGCTAAGTTTAAGTAGCAACATGATAGTGAGTATATTAATATTAGTGACATTATTATGTTAAACTTAATTGATTAGCCATATTTAAAAACACGATGTAATCATTGGGCTAACACATTGTATGCTCCAACTTCTTCTTATAATCAGCGTCAAGGTCATCTTGAAAATCAAAATTATTATATTAATTAGACTCATCCAGGCATTCTTCAAGGTCATCAAGATCAACTCGTCCAAATGTGTCATGGAACATGTCCGCCATTCTCGGAAAGGCATCTTCAGTACAGTTATTAGTTGATGATGAACTAGGAACCTGAACGTTGACAACACTTCCAAAAAGTTGTTCTCCATGATTAACCCAAGTTCTGTATGACTTATCAACTCCATTATAAACCAAATGCTCGACTATAACCTTTAGACTTTTTTTACCATTATTATAATTACGACATTTATCGCACGGGCAAAGATACCAATTATTTTATCCTAGAGTACATTTTGTGAACTTAATGAATGATGTGACACCTTCGAGATATTCGACTGACAATTTAGGTGCATCCATCCAATCTTTACTTGGGTGTGCACAAGACATCTACATATATTCAATTAGTCAACATATATGCAAAAATATCAGTAACAGTAAAAAGTAATGAACAACCCAGTAAAAAGAGAAGCAGAAAAATTGAAATACTATATCCAATTGGAATATATTAGTCTCATGTATGTATCAGTGGAAACAGCACAGGTATGCATCAGTGAATGAAGCAATATAACAATCTATGACTGAACTATGTCAATCTCAATGAATGAAACAACACTGGCATTTAACAAAAGGCCCAATAATAGCTTCTACCTTTAGGAGTCTGAAACCTTCCACTCAGTTGTGTAGGCGACTGTTGTGTGTGTGTGTGTGCGTAACATGAACTTGAAATACAGGTATATAATTTTAGAATCTTAAATGAACATAAAAACATGAAAATCAATTCACCTAATAGAAAAAAAATTTCCCCATAAAGCACACAATCTATGAATCCTGATTTGTTGACATAATTAAAGGGAATTTTCATAAGTTACTCCTGTTTCCACTTATTAGACAAGACAGATGATTAGGATGATACAAATTTTATTCACTTCAGACAGTCTTACTTTTCAGCAGCTATAGTCGCAATACATTTATTCTTTCAGGTGTAACAAAATGCATTTGACTTTACAATATCATTTTAGTTATTTAGCACAAATAAAATATCGAAGCAAGCTTTAATATCAAGAGAACAATATTTCTCCTTGAAAGACACTCCAGACAAGTAACCTTGCTGAATTCCCTGATTAACCAAAGATTACGAAAATCTTTAATACACCAAACAAAATAGTTTGTTATTTCACTTGCCTGCTAATCGACTCACCTTGCAGATAGAACATGCCTTTTAAGTCGAACCCAAATACGTCATTTGAGGAATGGTGAAGAAAACCATGAAGAGGCGAGTAGAACAATTCAAATACTAAAGGTTAAGCAAATCACCATTCCTGGCTTTTTTTAGTTGAGCATTAAATTGCCTAAAAATTTATTCAACCACTACATGAACACTATAACAGTCTAGACCAAAGCTGAAGAATTTTTTTAGTATGTGCTTTGAGTGGTATCCCTTTGAGATGAGCTGCAAATATTTACCATACCCCATTAGACTTCACAACAGTCTCCCCAATTTGAACCTTGCCCATAACCAAGCCAACAATTGGGTAATAGCTTAACTAAATATATCATGGTGATGAAGAACTATGAGTGAAAGAGTATCAAAGCATTTTACAAAATCAAAATTGAAGCACAACCAAAATTCAGATATGAAACTAACTACAGTGCATAAAAAACTGCTCTCAGGACAACCAAAATTTCTGTTTCTACAGAAGTATTCAGGGGCAACAAACATATCATAACTTCATAAAAGAAACTCTAATGCATGCAATTCAAAAATTGTCCTCCTACAAAAAGGTTAGTTGAAAACTATGACAAAATCTCATTAGCAATATGGATGATTGTAGGCGGTAACCAGAGAAATGGAAGAGAAATAAATGCAATTTTGCATCCATCCCTTTCTCGCATTCTTTCACTAACTGAACTAAGAAAAGAGCAGCCAACTCATTGTGCTTTCCTATACCTGGCAACGTTCACAAAAGGTCTTAATAAAATTTTGAACCTGGATCACGTCTCTGATATCGTCCAAGCAAAATAACACTTCTTAATAATATGACCAACCAGAAAAAAGAAGTATCCAAAATTATTAGGATATACCCTAGGAAGCATAAACACTCCAATAATGTAGGCCGTGTCTGTTTGCCATTAAAATCTTTTGATTGTAAATTTCAATTACAAACAGAACAGTGTTATAATATAGGACTTAGACGTAGTCCTAGGAGTACACTTTTGTTTATCTGGGTCCCTTGTGCCGATGGAGCGAGTGGTAATGCGTTGACTCCGTTGACGATCTGACGACGGTTCTCGGTTCTCTGAAGGTCTAAGTTGCTCTGGGTGCTGGAGCTTGCGGAGAGGAAGAAGACGTTGAGTGTCTGTATCTGCCTCTCTGTATATGTATGTCGATGGTTGTGCGATGTGTAGGTCCCTAAGAAGGAAGTGATCCCTCTATTTATATCTTTGCAGGCTGGCTGCTCATGCGGGTATATGTAGGATGTGCCTGTACGTGGGGATGCCACGTGGTGGTTGCTGATGGAGGCGCATAGACGATGCTCTCTGATTGAGGAGTTGAACCCTTCCTATTGCCTTTGTGGGCTGCGGTCGAGCTGACACGTAGCAATGGAGAGGATCTTTCAGTTGCTGAGATCATGGGTGATTAGTACCCCTTCATAGGTTGAATTAAGTCAAAAGACGCGTGTCGTAGGTCCATGGCTCGAAGATCTCAGATTTGGTGGGGAGTGAGCTGATAGGATGCGCCTGGGATTCGGCGCATGAGGAGACTTTGACTTGTAACCTTTAGGAGTCACGAACCAGTCGGGGGGCATGGCTTTTGAGGCGCATGCGGGGCTTCAGTAGTGACTTTACTTCTGTCTTTAGGGATCAGAGAAAAGTCTGAGGCACATGGCTTTTGAGGCACATGCAGAGATTTGGGCGCATGGCTATGGAGGTGCATGCGAATGCTTGGGCGACCACATGGTTTGTAACCGCCAGAGGAAAGTAATGATGATGCTGACGTCGGTGACGCTTCGTCTTCTGAAAAAACTGTCAACTGTTCAGTCCTCGGGGGACGTACTGCCAACTCTGTCAGACTTCAGTATTTAATGTTCTTGACAGGTGATGGGCTGTTGAGTGGGTGCATCGATCGGCGTTCAACTAGGTGCATGGGGACGTATGGGGGTGCATCCTTATGAGGCGCTTGGAGCTGATGGGTGTGTCTGTATGATGCACGGTCTGACCGGCACATCCGCTTCGCATGATACGTCTTTATTGGTCCGACTGTTACGTTCTTCGAGTGCTTTAAATAGCCATTCTTGACTTGGCTGAATTCGAAGCGTCAGGTTCATCACCTTTTAATGCAAATTCATTGCACAGGATTCGGAGAGCCAGCCACTTGGCGCATGGGTTTGATTTGCCCGGCCTATAAATAGTGGCATAGAGAGAGTTTGCTTATCGTTCTCTCACGTCCTCCCAAAATGAATTTGTTTGCTTGAGCATATTCTGTTGATGAGATGTTCTCGAGGGTGAAGATGCGATGCATTGTCTTCATTGATGCACTTAAAGGTGACTGTTACATCCAAAAGTCGGAGTCGAGGGCTTCCGAGGCAGGCGGAAGGTGCCTGTTGCATCCAAAGATCGGGATGCTCGAGCCTCGTCTCCATTATGTTGGAAAAGCCGCAGATCAGAATTGCGGTGCTCCGATCATCTTCCTTGGGCTTTAGGAGAGCTCCTCCTCCCGCTAGAGTGGGTGTTGCCCATTCTGGTTGGGTTGAAAGTTGCTCCTTTAGCCGCGGGTCGATTGCGGTGCTATCTTCTTCCTTGGTTTGAAGAGCTCTTCCTCCAGCTAGAGGGTTGATTACCTACCCTCGTTCTGCTCAATAAATGCTTCATTAGTCGAAGCATTTGACGACGCATATGCTGACACTTCATGATGCACCTGACTGGGACTTTGAAGGGCGACACATAACTGAGCTACTGAAGGAATGCACATAACTGAGCTACTGAAGGGATGCATATAACTGAGGATGCACATAACTGAGCTGCTGAAGGGATGCGCCTGGCTGAGAACGCATGGCGAGATGCACCTGTTTGAGAGCGCATGGCGAGATGCGCCTGTTTTGAGAGCGCATGGTGGTTGCTGCGCCTAGCTGTAGACTTAGGATCTTTTCTTTGTAGAAATCCTCCTTTATACAGCTCTTTTTAAGACATATAATAGACTTTTATATGAAATAAAAATCTTCTTTTAATGTCTATGCTTTGCTGTGCCAAGTACTTCCTCTGAGCTCCCTGGCGCATGTAATGTTTGGCGCATAGGATTTCTGGTCCTGAAATTCCATGCTTCTACAGTGTCGTGTCACGTATCAGACACAATTGGTATATGCATGAAAATTTTGAATATATTTTCATATCCTACAAGCACTAATAATTTCATAAAAGAACATCTAAATAGATTCTTCTAATCAATAACTCACTTCTCTTCAATTTCTTTTTCGAATAATTTTATTTTAGTTCCAGTATCTTATAGGATAATAGAAACTTCGGAGTTTATGGCAGCACATAAGATGAAGTTTACTGATTAAGTACCTAAAACAAAAATTAAAGCACTTTTCTTTATCTTTGCAAAGCACTGGATCTCTCAGACCGGACATAAAGATTCAAAGATGCCAACCGAGTATCATATAATAAACCCATAATAAATCTACAAAAAGCCAGAGTTTCAAAATTAGATTTATACCTCGAATTACTTGCTTGATAGATGGGAAGTTTCTTTGGCAGAGAATCGATAAAACCAAGCTTTAGAAGTCCCCCATTCCACCGTTGGCCTAGAGATAAAAAAAGAGATCCAGAAAATCGTGAATAATTTCACGGATTGAGAAAATACAAAAAAAAAATCTTAGAAACTAAGCAAGAGAGAATCCTAAAAAATAGTGAATAATTTTAAGTCTAAACACTAGAAAAAAGATCATATCCTAGAAAATAAACCCTAGGAACTAAACAAGATCATATCCTAGAAAATAAACAATCACAAATTCCCCTTCTGCCGCTCCCTCGACAAGGAATTCCCCCGACCGCTCTAATCAAGAGGAAGATTGTCAGCACGAGACTTTGATGCCGATGATCTCGTCACCTCCAGCGGCGGTTCCAGTTCTGGTTCCAGCGGTGGGAGGATTCAAAGAAGATAAGAACGACAACGATTCCAGCGGCGGTGGGAGGATTCAAAGGAATTTTAAAAGAAGAAGAAAAAAAAGAGGATTACCTCGGTGGTTCCAGCGGTGGTTCTAGGAAAGGGTTTCAGCCGTGTGGTGTTCTGAGAGAAGAAGAAATTGAGAGGAGATGTATTTAGAAGAGAATTTTTGGTAAAAGGTTTCAGCTTAGGGTTTTTGGGAGGGGCGCGCGGGGTGTTCGCAGGTTTTTGTAAAAAAGTAGAGCAAAATTTTTGCAATGAAATAATATGGAGCCAAAACTTTAACATAATTTTAATGTTAAACAACAGGTTGTCTGTGTCAAATCCTAATATACATTTTGGTGAAATATATTTTATGTTAAACAATATTTTAAATCCATCGAAAATGCAACGACGGTTTTAGTACGTCGTTGTTGTACAACTCTAAGTGTCACAAATTGTCCATTTTGGTGTAGTGTATCACAAATCCTCCTGGCCCAGATGGAATAACCAAGATGGGTGTAGTGGTCAAGCATTTCTTCAACTCATCAAAAGCCGCTTGAAACTCATCCATCCATATGAACTCTTGGTCTTTGCAAGTCAATCGAGTCATACGTCCAGCTATATATGAGAAATCTTTCATGAACCTTCGGCAATATCCCACAAGTCAAAGGAAACTTCTTACCTTGAAGGCTGAGGTAGGAATGGGCCATGCCTTAACTGCTGAGATTTTCTTCGAATCTACCGATATACCATCGCATGTAACGATATGTCCATGAAATGAAACCTTCTCAAGAAAGAAGTCACATTTGCTAAGCTTAGCATAAAGCTGCTACTTCCTCAAAGTTCCCAAGACTATCCACAAATTGTGCTCGTGTTCTTCGTGGCTCTTTGAATATATCAAGATATCATCTATAAACACAACCAAGAATTGGTCCAAGTACTGATGGAAGATTATATTCATGAGATTAATGAAGACAGCTGGAGCATTAGTCAAACCAAATAGCATGACCAAAAACTCATGGTGTCTATATCTCAATCTGGATACAGTCTTCGGGATATCTTCCTACCGCACCTTCAACTGATGATAACCCGATCTCAAGTCAATTTTGGAAACACTTTGGCTCCAGTCATCTGATCGAATAAATCATCGATGTGCGACAAAGGGTACTTGTTCTTCACCTTCACTGCGTTCAAATTTCTGTAATCGATGCATATGCACGCTGTCCCATCCTTCTTTGGCACGAACAAGATGGAAGCTTCCCATGGTGATGCACTGTGTAACGCCCCAGTCCAAAAATATGTAGGACAATGAAACATACATGCTAGCCGTATAATAAATATACGTAAGTTGTAATGCAGTATATAAATGTAATTCCTCTGAATTTTATATATATTTTGAAGTTATATTTTAAATTATATATTGGTTATTATATATTTTTTTAACTATTATTTATGATCATAATATATACTTTTTCGTAGCTTGATTTTTGGAGCACAAGAAATGACAATCTCTAGAAACTTCCTTCATGAGTTTTGATCTAGACAAGTTTATCTTCGATTTGATGTATTATGTCCCACTCAAACAAGTTCTCTTATATTCTAGTTTTGTTGTAGAACCTTTGGGTCAACTTAAGATAAAAGGTTATCAACCGTAAAACTTGTCGTACTTTCTAACTTAATTTTGGGACTCAACATCGATCCAACCTAAACAAACCAATATATGATTTTGACTATTTGAGCCTACTACACACATGCCAATGGTGTTTTACTCAATTGAGTTCCCATGTGTCACGCCCAGTCCCAAAGTACGTAGGACCAGTACATGACTATGCCAGCTAGCATGCATACGTAGGCTACTCCAATATATGGAACCTATGATGCATACTTATGCTGTATTTGAGCTCCAGCTCATAATGTTGTTAGGGTTATATACTAAAAGAATCACTTTTGTATTAACTTTATTTTCTTAAATTTTGAATGAGAATCATATGGGCAAATGTTTGCATATTGTATTTGTTGCAAGTGTTAATACAAGTGTTTGATATTCTATATTGTAGATAATATAGTGTGTGGTGTCACTGTTTGCCATTAAATATCAAGAACAAAAATTACAGAGGAACTGAACTTGATTGCAAACTCGCTTGTACAAGAGAAAGCTTAGAAAGAAATCCTAGGAAACAATCTAAGTACAATTGTTTAGTTTATGATTCAGGAGGGTGACGATGGAGGCTCGAGAAAGTGTAGCAACTCTGCCTTACTCCTTGGACTATCTAACACGATCCTTGATCTTAAAAAAATTGCCCTTCGTAGGTTGCCAGCCTTTTGTATGGGTGTGGTACCCTGCTATTTATAGTAATAGATATCTTGAGCCGCATAGATGGCCACGTGACCACGTGGCTACAACAGCACACAAAGACCCGCTCTTTGACCGCCTGCTGGTGACTTGTTGAGATTTTATTGCAACAAATCTGGGTGGTTGAGACTTGGTCAGCCTGCCACGTGCCTATCGCAGGATAGGATCAGTCTGCTCGAGTCATTTTGAGCCGCATAGGTCTTTTAATGTTCGGCCATACTGGACCGCATAAGACTCATGCGGCTTAAGTCGCAGTCTCCCTTAGTCCGCATATAGGTTGGAGACTTTTGGGCCACATAGATTCTATATTCTGGGTCGCATAAAGCATATATATTGAGCCGTATAAGGTTCATGCGGCTCGGGTCGCAGTCCTTCTGGCCGCATGGCCATGTCCAGGCACGTGGACCCTGTGTCATGTCTTATCTTCTTTTTGTCAGAGTGTCAGCTGTCAGTTTTGTCAGCTTTGACAGAGTTTATCAGCTTTATCAGAAGGGCTGATCAGCTTGGCCGCATAAACAACTTTTTCTTCTGCGGCTCAAATCAGTCTGATTGCTTTTTAATATATAATCTGAGATAGTGAAGATGGGCTGCAGGGGGCATGTCGAGTCTGTCATGCGGCTCTTTTTTATGCAGACCAATTTGGCCCAAAGTACTCATGCGGTCAATTGTGATCCGCATGAACCCTATATTTTTCATGCTTCTACAAGACCCCCTTCAGAGTTTTCAAATTGCAAATTTGGAATACTTTGAATAAGAAGCATGGAGATAGGTCAAGCCGCAGAGAGTTCTTCGAGTCAAGAGAGACCTTGAGCCGCAGGGACATTTTAAGCCGCATGGAGATCTTGAGCCGCAGGAAGATCTTCGAGTCAAGAGAGACCTTGAGCCGCAGGAACATTTTGAGCCGTAGGGAGATCCTGTGCCGCAGGGAGATCTTGTGCCACAGGAAGATCCCATTTAGACTGCTAGCTGTCACTGTTGCATTTAATGTCTTGATTTGGTTTTGGATTTGGGTTTTGTTTTTGAGATAAAGTTGACGGTTACTAAGGATAAAATCCCCAAACGTCATCATTATCTTTAATGGACTCGAGAATTGAAACGGCGCTCTTTCGAAAACCTTAAAATATGGGTCATTCGGAGAGAGAGATTCTTCTCCTTTACCTTCTACTTTCGTCTTTATTGTCCCTGTCATCCTCTCCGTCGAGAGCTGCGGACTCTCCTTCCATTCATCCCGACGTGCAACCCCCTATCAAGGGTAAGGACGGTGGAAAGACGACGACTTAATTTTTGAATGGCCATATCGCATATTTTATGTGCCGGCCTATCATGTATCGCCTCTGTGCGTCAGGCATGATCGATGCATGCCATATCTTATTGGACCGCATGTGTTCTGTATGATAGGACCGCATGGGCTGAAGAATGACTTTATTTTTATACGACTATCTTCTTTCTTTGATTTTTGCAGCATCCATGCCGAAGACTAAGACCACTCTGAAGGAGGAGATGCTGCCTCCTCTCGTCAAACAAGAGTCACCGCTTGTTAAGGAGGAGGTGATACCAAAAGTTGAGGTAAAAGAAGAGCTAGCGTCCATCAGGGAGGGAATTACTCCTAAGATTAAAATTACTGTAAAGGAGGAGCCCAAGTCCGAGGGTAGTAGCACTGGGATTTCTGACCCTCTTGCCCCCGCCGAGGACCTTAATCAAATAGATTCTTCGTATGCAAAATGGCTGAGGGAATGATATATGCCTCAACACAACTATGATCCTTGATTGTAAGGATATGTGGGTAGCCATGTAATTGCTGTTTCCGAGAATATAAAATCCTTTACTTCCTGTCTAAATGAAGAACTTTTTTTTAGTTTGCTCATTATTGTGACGATTCTCTGAATATATTTTTTTGTGATGTAATCCTATGAATGTAACTGATTTTGAATAAACAGAATACATTCACGCCATTCTTTGCTTGTGGTATTTGTGGTGCTTGTACTAGATGGCCTAATACGGTATTTGTGTTTGATAAAGGACATCCCACTGGAGGACTTTTTGTGGACCTATTGCCCTTTTGTGGATCTGGAGATGCGAGCAATAGATTTGAATGATATTTTGTGGACCTATTACTTTTTTTGTGCACCGATGGTGCAAGTAATAGATTATGATGACTTCTGTGGACCTATTACCCTTTTGTGCACTGGTAGCACGGGTAATAAATTTGAAATGAAATCTAACAGAGGTAATATGGATGTGATAGGTTTTGTGGTCTTAACACCATATCTTTTATCCCGGGTTGGGTACAGGTGTCAAGTCAAGAGACTATCGGTATCAGAGGTAATATGGACGTGACACACGATAATCAGGAATAATCTTTGGTGGACCTATTACTCTTCTGCGCACTGGTGGTGCGAGTAATATATTTTGAGACAAAACCCCAACAGAGGTAATATGGACGTGATAGATTTTGTGGTCTTAACACCATGTCTTTTATCCCGGGATGGATACATGTGTTAAGTCGGGAGACTATCGGTATCAGAGGTAATATGGACGTGATACACGATAATCAGGACCAAGAAGTTTGCTCAGAGATAATAATAAGCTGGGCAGGCTCCTGTGTGATAAAGCATTAGAGTGGAAGTTCAGAGGTATCAGCATACATGACTCGCCACTCAGGGAGATGCGATGTGAATCTACTCGGAGTAAAATAGAGTGTGAGTTTAGAGGTACTTGGTGACATAACTCGATGGTCTGGGACATTTGGTGGTTTGAGGAAGTAGCAGCATGTCCTTAGACATAGTATTTCTTCAGAAATTTGCCGTTTATGGGCATCATGAGCAAGTCTCCGTTCTGCTTCGTGAGTCGGTATGCGCCGCTGGAGAATACGGTCTCGATGATGAATGGACCCTCCCACTTGGGCTGGAATTTGTCGACGATTTTATGAGTCATGACCATCGGTCTGCGAACGGTCAAGACGTGATCGCCTATTTGGAATGTCCTCTGCTTGACTTTCTTATTGAAGGCCCGAGAGATGCGTGCTTGATAGAGCTCGATGCTTTGTTGAGTTTGCAAGCGCTTCTCGTCTAAAGCTTCCAATTCTTGTAGCCGTCGGCAGTAGTTATCGTCCGATGTCAACCGGTAAGTAAGGGCCACACAAAGTGAGGGGATCTGAGTCTCCAATGGAAGAACTGCCTCGCTCCCGTACAGCAGAGAGAACGATGTATTTCTTGTAGCCGTCCGACTCGTAGTACGGTATGCCCATAAGCATTCGCCCAACTTTTTATTCCAGTCGCGTTTGTTTGAAGATACGAACTTCTTGAGAAGCTTTGATTATGGTCTTATTAAAGGCTTCGGCCAGACCATTAGCTGATGGGTTGTATGCTGTTGAAGCAACATTCTGAATCCGATTCTTGTCATAGAATCGATAGAAGGCATGGCTTGCGAACTCTGCCAACGGAACAGCTTCCGTCCACTTGGAGAAGTAGTCGGTGATTGCAAGTATAAACCGGTACCCTTTGGACGACGGCAGGGTAATTAGGCTAATGATGTATATTCCCCATGCTTCAAATGGCCAAAAGGCCACCGTTGGGTGCAAGAATTCGGACGACAGATGTATGAATTCTGTATGTATCTGGCAAGCCTTACACTTTTTTGCATAGTCGACTACGTCTACTACCATCGTAGGCCAGTAATAGCCCATCCGACGGAGACGATCCTACAACTTCGGTCCAGGTTGGTGAGCCCCACAAACGCTATCGTAAGCCTCACGTAAGGCTTCTTTGGCTTCTGCATTTGACAGACATCTTAATAGCAGCCCGTCGTAAGATCGTCGATATAATATTTTTGTTTCTGTGTCATAAAAAATCTGAGAGAACGTCTTCTGATTGAAGTTGCTTCTTTCACATTCTCAGACAGGATTCCGTAGACTACAAAGTCGATGAACGGGAGTCTCTAGTCTTGCACGTCATTGGTTATCTGGGCGGTGTAACTCATATCCAGTTGAACGTTATTTTTGGGACAGACCAACTCATGGCCTATCACGTCGACTAGATGATGAGCATAATTTAGAACCGCCAAAAAAGCAGCGAGGCATGCTAGGGCATCGGCTTCAATATTCTGGAGCCTAGGAACATGCTCTATAAAGAACCCCTCCAGGGTTGCAATGATGGCAATTGTTATCTGATGGTAAGGAATCAGGTCCGCGTTACGAACCTCGTTTGAGCCTAGGATCTGATTAACAATCAGCTGTGAGTCACCATACGCTTCTATGTATTTGACCCCTACCTCTTTTGTGAGTCGGAGTCCGATGACCAGAGCGTTATATTCGGCTACATTGTTTGAACAAGGTTCTCTGAGAGAATATGCCCGATTGACTACCAACCCAGAGGAAGAAATTAATACTACCTCGACTCCAGCGACGATATCACTTTGTGGCCCTGTTCTTGAAGCACCGTCAAAGAACATTCGCCAAACGTCATCATGTGAAGTCATGTTTGAGTTAACGACTTCGTCTGGGATTTCTTCATAGATTCTGGCTGTTTCTGAGCCTGGATGGGCTGCTAGAAAGTCGGCCAAGGTTTGACCTTTGACAGCCTTCTGTGGAACGAAGACCATATCGTAGGGGAATAACAGTATCGCCCATGTGGCTAGATGAGAACTGAGTGCGCCTGGCTTGGTCATGAGAACCCTTAGGAGATTAACTTGCAAGACAACATATATGGTCTGCCCTGACACATAGTATCGTGTTTTCTAAATGGTGAACACCAAGGCAAGACATTCCTTCTCCACGGCGGTGTACCTATGCTCCGGCTCCACCATCATTCGGCTGAGATAATAGATGGCTTGTTCGTGCCCCGTATCATTGTTCTGTGCTAGGAAGGCGTCGAGGGGTGTTTCATCGCCCGTACATAGAACATGAAAGGCTTTCCGACAACCGAGGCTACCAGAACTGGCGGATTCGACAGGTATTTCTAAATATCATCAAAGGCGCGTTGATATTCTTCATTCCATATGAAAGAGATGCCTTTCTTCATGAGTTGTGTGAAGGGTTGACATCGCCCTGAAAGGTTAGATATGAACCTCCTGATATAGGCTAGTCTTTCCTGTAGGCCGCGGAGTTCACGGAGGTTCCTCGGTGGACTCATCTCCAGGATAGCCTTTGTCTTATCGGTGGTACTATATTAGCTATCCAGTCTAGGTGCTGCTCCTCGCGGATGAAACCGCTAGCTACAAGCTTATTTACTTCTGCTTTAATGGAGTTCATGATGTCTGGACGAAATTGCCGTTGCTGTTGTTTGACTGGTTTTGCATCCAGATGAATGTTGAGCTTATGAAGTATGATCTTGGGGTTTAGCCCTGGCATGTCTTCATAGCTCCAAGCAAAAATGTCGATATACTCTCCGACGAGTTGCAACAACGACTCCCGCTTGCCGTCCGTCAGGTTTTTACTGACGAAGATTGGCTTTGGAGAGGAATTATTACCGAGGTCAACTTGCATGACCTCATTTTCAGTAGGAGGGTCACGTAGTTCAAAGCGCTTCTCCCATTGTGCATCAAGTTATTGGACCCATGGCTCCAATTCAAGAGGTTCGAGTAGATATTCGTTTTCCTCTTCAATGTCAGCGGATGCCATGTTGATAGATAATGTCTGCCTGAATATATCTCCAATGCTGTCATCAAAATCATATGTAGGTGATTCAGATGAGTGAGAATGCCACTCGCATTCCTCATCGGAGCTCTCGGGCGTTGTTGCTGGTGTAACATAACCGAGGTCGCATTTGGACTTGCCGTAATAATCCCAAGGTTTCCCAGATGGGGTTGACAGCTGTAGAGGCGATCGTCGACCGTTGCCGTAATTCAGACCTGGGGTAGCCTCCATGTCGTACCCCTGCTTTTGCATGAAGTACTTGGCTTGAGGACTATACAGGTAGAGCGGTAATCTTCCAGTATCGGGTTCGAGATCAAGCTCTTGAGGCATAAAGGGTTGAGGACCTTCTTTTCGGCCAAAGATGATCGTGTGATCCCCTTCTCTTCTGTCTGGGACTAGGAAGTAGGCACCTCTAATAGGAGTAAGTCGATTTACAGTATGGACGGTTGTCACCTGTGTGTGCAGGTTAATATCCCGATCGTGCCCCACAGTATACATCAGATTAAGTTTATTACACTCAGGATAGTTCAACGACAGCCTCTTATTGATGAAATAAGGAATTTTGTCCACAGGGATTACATCATCAGGAGAGGGACTATCTACCTTTGTAACAAGATAGTTCGCGAGTTCTGCCTCCTCTTCAGTTACCCCTGCGTGACCGGAGGTTAGGACGCTGTCTTGGGCAACTTGACCACCAAGGGTTCTTCTTGTGGCATTGGCTTGTCCAAGGGCTCGAATCAACACTTGGTTGTCGGCTCGTCTTTGGAAGACGGATAACCATCGTCTCGGCAGAGGACTTCGTGTCTTCCGATTGCTTTTGACTGGATCTTCGAGTCACGACCCGCACCCACTGTGAGGGTACGAGCACGTAACAACGCCCAGCCTACGCCGCAGTGTCGGCGGTAGAACGCTGTCCTAGGGTACTATCTAATCAACAACTCATGCAATTATATAATATACTTGTCAAATCTCAACTCCGAACGGAGAACAAATATAGATATAATGAATCTCAATCACAGTCTAAGAACGATAAGATATCACAGAAGATTAAAACTAAGACAAAATAACAAACATAAATAAAATCAACAACTAATGATATAATCTCAAACAATCTCAACTACAAATCTCAACTTATATACAACTCCAGTTCTAAACATAAAAGCTAAACAACAACTAGCTAATCTCTCAATCACTCCTGAGTGTCGGGGCCAAAGGTAGCTAAACCATCTCCACAGTAATATGTAGGGCATGTGTCCTCAGGGCAATCATCTGTAAAATTTACAACAGGTCCAGTCAGGACAGGAACGAGTACAACTCATCAAGAAAACCCAAGTAAATGACAGGGAACTATAAAGCAGTTATAGACCGTTTTATTGATGAATATGGCAGTTTATATACAGGTGATGGTATGGAGAACATATAAGATACAAGGAAAGTAAGTAACTAAAACAAGAGGAGAATGATGTCAATGAAGACTGAAAAATAAATCTAGCTAAACTAAAGTAACATAATGAGTCCAGGCAGTAAATGTAAAACAAGTGTAAACTACTATAAATCCGGTACGAGATAAATCTAATACAAGATGAATCCAGTACCAGATGATTCTAGGTAGTGATCAAGAATCCAGGTGAGTCCAGCTATTCTAACAGTGTGTTTTAAAATACTGAGATCAACATACAAATGGCTGTAGGTAATCAGGCACATCTCTCACTGATCAGGCGAGAGATGGCTATGCTTCTAGTAGATTCCAGTTGGAGATTCCAAATTTGGAATATGTCTACATGTCTTACTCAATATTTCCCTGCCCCGCAATACAAATGAATCCAGAATTCGACACGAGGATCGAGATGAGTCCAGCCAAAATATGATGATTCCATAAATAGATTCCGGAATGATTCAAGTGATTCCAGTATTAGAGGCCAGATAATATGGTGGGTGTGTCGCATACATGAATCCAGAAATATCCATACGTATGGTATCAGAGAATCATATAAAACTAAATAGAACTGAAATACAGTAACTGGCAAATAAATGAGAGAACTATCAGAGAATGTACTCGCCTGATACTCTGAAAAGAGCAGTATAATGTCAGATGTCTGTACCGGAGTCACAATGTCCTAAATAGAACAGTACATGTTATAATATGTCTAAAACAAGGCAAATGATGGTTATGTTGTAATCTACATGATTTCTAGGCCAAACTAGGTCAAAGTCAACTCTAAGTCAAACCTGGTCAACTATCTAGGTCAAACTAGGTCCAAGTCAAACTTGGTCAACTCTGGGTCAACCCAAGTCAATACTCTAGTCGAACTAGGTCAATTGGTCACATCCAGAATAATGTTGACTTTTGGCCAACTCTAGTTTACCTGGACTAATCAACTAGGTCAAGCCTAAGCCAACCAAGTCCCACTAGGCCTAACTAGCCTATTCTAGCAAGCACACCCAATTCTAGGCTATACAAGCCAACTGCACACCCACACTGGCATTCAAGCCATATACATAGGCTGTATCACATACCCCATAGGCTATGTGCCTTGTGTATAGGCTATAGGCCATATAGCTATGGGCTAAACACACATTTCACATACTCTCACCTATTTCACACATTAAAATATATTCAATTTATATAAATAACACACTCAACTCATAAAGGCTACATTAATTTTTATCTAAATTATATTAATAACATACACATACACATGGGCCATATTATGCATATAGACAAAAAATATATATATATATATACTCATAGGCTATTAACATATGTGTGTATGTAGAGAGAGCCATGTATGTGTGGTGTTCTCAAGAATTTACCATTGTGGGTGTGTGTGTGTGATAAAATTAGTAATGTAATGTGTCAATAGTGAATAGGTGATAGGGTGTGTGTATGAGCTAATAGTGTAATAGGAAGCAGTAGAGTGTTAAATGGGAATAGGAATTCAAGTGACAGTTAGCACATGGCTATAACATGTGTGTGTGTGAATGGAACATTGAGTGTGTGTGTGTGATATTGTGTGTACAGTTTAACAGAAAAGTGGCATGTGAGCATGGTGTGTGTAGTGTAGAAACATTAGAGTGTTATCTAAGTATAGGTGTCAATGGGAGTGTGGGATATGGGGCTTTTCTTAGTAGTGTGTGGGGGTGTCCATGTGGGGTGAATAGAAACAAGTAGAGGGTGTGTCAATGACAGTTTAGGGGGGGTAGTGTCACGACCCGCACCCACCGTGAGGGTACGAGTACGTAACAGCGTCCAGCCTACGCCGCAGTGTCGACGGTAGAACGCTGTTCTAGGTCATGAACTATAACTACATAACATGAAATGTACTCTCCAGAAGGAGGCCAACACCGAGGTACAACTCAATCACAATCTAAGGTAGAATGTAGCACGATGGAAATAGATAAGAAATCCTCAACTGAGGTACAGCAGAAATGGAATACAAGTCTCATCATCTCTAAAACATACAACTCTGAAAATAAAGACAACAGCTAAGCATGAAAAGAAGGAACAGTCTAAGCTATCTACACTATACAAGGTATCATCCCGAGCAGCTGCCTGAACCTCCCCAGGGGTCCAGGTCGCGAGTGTCAACTAGGCAAACTCCAAGTAAGGGTGCAGGGTTCCTCATCATCCTCTGTAAAATTTTTAACAGGTCCAGTCAGGACGAGAGCGAGCACAAAACATCTCACGCAGTTTATATCATGTTAGGAAATATAAAACATGCAATAGAGTAAGGTACATGAAACGCTGAAAGAAAGAAGTGTATAAAAAATAGTAGAGATTTGATAACAGAAAATATCTAAATATGATAAGTAAGAACTGTAAGCCTACTGTGATTTAGAGTACAATATGGTTATGTAAACGGTCTAGGAAAATACAATGGTAACTCCATTGTACGTGGGTGTACAATAGACATATACAATAGTTATACAATCTTGTACAATATGATTTGATTACATAACCAATTCTACTCTCCCTCCCCAATCAATACACAAGGATCCACTCCAGTTACGTTATCTTGTACAATAGTGTATAATGTTATACAATGGATGTACAATATTATACAATAGGTGTACAATGTTATACAGTAGTTGTACAATGTTATACAATAGTGTACAATGGTCTATCCCTGGAACTCATGTGATAATGAGAGTACAATATGCACAATGAGTGTACAAGGATATAGGTATTCAGTAAATACAATATGGAAGTGAAACGCACATCACAATATGTATCTAGTGAATACAAGGGGATAACATCCCAAAAGAAGATTCTTATAGTACCAATCCGTGATAACAATCGTGTCAGCATCAAGTACAGTAATCTAGAGCAAGAATATAAATCCAGGCAAATATAAAACGGTCAGAGAATGTACTCGTCTCGTATCTGAATGTCTGAAGTAAATGTACTGCCTGAGGAGAGGTGTCTGTCTCCTAAACAGAGCAACACAAGTTACAACATGTCTAAAATAAGGAAATAGACTGCTACAATGCATCTACATGCTGTCTAGGTCAAACTAGGCTAAAGTTAACACTTGGTCAACTCTAGTCAACTATCTAGTCAAAGCTAGGTCAACTGGGTCAACATAGACTCAATGAAGTCTCACTAGGCCTAACCAGTCTACCCTAGCTAGTACACACCATACAAATCCAAGGCTATACAAGCCAATACAAGTCACATATCAAGATACATCACATTCATGCATGTTCAACATTATATTTATATATATATATATATATATATATATATATATAAGAAAAAAGAACTAACATGTAAAGCTATGTGTGTGTGTGAACATGGAGGTGTACATGAAAAGAGAAATCAACACTAGTTATGAGTTTACACTACACATGGCACAAAGCTAACCCATCTACATTACACATGTATTATACTTAACATGCATGGCTACAAGTATACATCTATATACATTAGAGTAGAGACTATTTAAGTTATAACTAACATGCATCTATACTTTACATAAATCTATATATATTATAGCAATCATTTAGAGAAGGGTTACATGGCATGGTGGTTGATATAGAGTGTGGTGTCCTTGTGCAGAGGGTGAAGTTCATTCTTAGTTTAGTTCCATATTTACATATAAACTAAAGTGAGCTATCCCATAAACTGGTGTAACTAACCACATAAAATGAACCATGTTATCTGAAATCTGCCATTAAGCCAACATCCCATATGCATACAGCTCATGCATTATCTAATACAGAAATTAACTAACATTTCGAATTAAGGAGTTGAAGGTTAACATTACATTCAGAGACATTCCACTATATTGAAAACTAAAATTGGCTTGGCAATTGGAAAAGGAAGGTATATATGCTTACATGGACAGTTCAGTGTTCGAACAACCTAAAATGAACTAACATTCAATCTAAATATCAGCTATGCATTGGTTCTATGTCTACATATGAAATCTGATATTGCATTTACAATATTTATACATTATTCATTCATATCTATCATTACATATATACCTTGCATTTATATCTAGCATTCATTATATACTTTTATGCATGCATTGTATATCATTCTTTCATTCATGCATTTATGCATTGCTTACATATATTACATTAATTGCATTCCTACATGCTTGCATTCAACCATATATATACATTAATGTAAATAGGATATATATCATATATATATTATTTCATTCATCTAACATATCATGCATTATATACTCTATATTCATTTAATATCCATACTACATAGGCTCATAGGTTACACAAAATGCCTACGTCGTATAGTCACTCTTCTACTTAAAACCAATACTGTACCAATTGGGCATTCACTAAATTCTAGGATTAAAGTATGTTGTAGTACTTCATGTTAGCTTTCCGAAACTTCAAACGGATCGCATTTTCGTGTCCGGAAGCTCCCGAAATCGCAAAAATACCGAAACGCGTTCGTCTTTCATACATCTGACACTCAAATAATTCTACAAAAAGTTACAGAAAGAATTTGGCTTATTAAAATATATATTTGGAAATCTAACTTCGATACGGTTCTTTTAAAAAAAACAGGAGATAAATCGGAGTTTTAAGCTAAAAGTTATGATATTTCTAAGTTGCTATTGCTACTAAAAACGTGGATAAAAATTATGACGAATTTGGGTAGTTTGAGACAAAAGAACACGAGTATATAACATAATATATCAAGAACTCACTCTCTACACTAATATATATATATGAGACACTATAGAACACATCTCCAATACAAAAATATGAGATTAAACATGTAATAATTCATTCATACATAACAACAACACATAGTGTGTCCAAATTTGGGGTTTTCCCACGTGGACACAACCACAACACAAAGGACACTCCTATGACCTCCAAATGGACACAAAATGGACACAAATGGAGATACAACCATGGGGGTCATTCCTATGGGTTCAAAATAGACCTATATGCATGAGGAAATGAAAAGGAGAAGGGATTTATACCTCTCGGTAGATCGAATCGAAGAAAAGCCTTCCCGGAGCGACACCGACACGTAGAGATTCCAAAAGGACACGAACGAGCTCCGAATCCTCCCAAACTTGGGTAGCTTCCTCCTTGGCTAGAATGGAGAAGGAAAGAAGAAGATTTGGTGGCAAAATGGAAGGATTTGGTGGAGAAATTGCTAGGGATTGCTCTCTAAAAATTTGGGGAAGAACAAGAGAGAGAGTGTGGATGAGAATAATGAAATGAACTTGAGCCTATCCTCTTCCAAAGTGGCTGGCCATATGGGACTATTTGTCCTATTATGGTAAGGTCCAAAATGCCCCCACTAACCTATTCTATTAGTATTAGGAAAGGGCTAATTGGTTGGGACTAAATTAGTCATTCTAAAGTCTCTAATCACACTAACCTTATCCATAATAATTAGTCTAACCTCTAACTAAAATATTTCTATAATGTGGGCCATGGCTAACTAATGTGTGGGTCCACTAAAGTCAACACTACCCCCGGGTCCCCGTTTCAAGTCGGATTGAGCTGAAATTCGAACCCGACTCAAATAACCCCAAAACAATATCATAAATAATAAAATAAATTTCAAAAATATTTTAAAAATACAAAATAATAAAAATATCCCTGTTCCTGAAAACTGGTGGTGATAAATTCCTCGAAATTAAAACCAAACAATAGTAAAATGTCAATATCACAAGTCATAATTTTAAATAGTTTAAAAATGATTAAAAATCACCAAAAATCATAATATGAAATAATTATCAATAAATAATAATTATAATTACAAAATTTCAAAATTACCCTCATCTGGAAAACTGGGTGTTACAATCCTACCCACCTTATAAAAGTTTCGTCCTCGAAATTAAGATGATCGCACCCCCTTCTAGGTCAAACATAGTCAAGGGTCAATCACTAGTCAATTTCTCAACATCCAAGTACTTGGTCATCAACTGGTCAACTTCTTAGGGTTTTACCTATGCTAGCTATCTAGGTGTTGGCAACTAAAATTTAGAAAAAGAGAAACTCTATAATAGACTAGCTCTTAACTTCCCAATTCTATCAAGTCACCTATAACTAAATACCTACAAGCTAAGCACATGAATACCAAATACCACATATATATATATATATGCTCAAGAACAACAACCCATCACATATATCCTAAGTATATTATCTATATATATATATATATACATGACTGATCAACCAAGGGTTAAGGCAGACTAAACTTATAAGGGTCTGAAACAATGCTTAGAACTAGGCTAAGGATGAATAGTCTGAATCAAGGGGACATGGTATCTAGTGAAGGCTCTGCACACTGCCTATAAAGGTGATCAACACAAGGGAACTCAACACGAAGAGAACTTAACTAAAATGGAAAACTGAACCAAGTATAGGCTAAACAACATGTTTATAACCCTATACGACAATGGCCTATAGATACCAAATAACCTATATCCCATATGCCAATATCATCTGCAATCTATCTATACAAATAGACCTCTCGGTCTTAGGTGAAACTACAACTATACTCAAAGGTAGGCTCTGGTCATGGGTGTCTCACTGGAAAAGGTAAGGGAAAGTAGTAATAATCATTAAGGCTGTAAGGCATACTAACATCCTATGTGTAACTGGTTGGTATTATAGATAACAGGAGAATTATCTGCAATGGGTTACTATTCTAACACCAATGCTAACTATCACCTCTAGGGTACAGACACTCTACAAGTCATCATACCATTATACTATGAAGGAACTACCTATGAATAAGCTCTACAAAACTAAATATCCCTACTCCTAAGTCATTTATAACAATCAAAAGGGTATGATGTTTAAACCTTCTCAAGATACAATCTGTTAATCATATGCGTCTGTCTAAAATCATGTTGTCCAGAGTCTTCATCATGCTAGTGAGCAAGGCTACGATAATCACAGAGTCCTTGACTAAGGTACGTACCTCTAGGTTTATGGTATTTAAAATTTTCGTACTGTCGCATGCGACGGCAAAAACCTTAAATTGTCATACCCGAGAATACATCCAAAATCTGACTATATGTCCTCACTATACCAACTAACACGACTATCGAGGATTCTAGATCCCATGATTTAGGCGACCTAGCCCATATGATTTTCTCAGAAGAAAAACAAACA
This sequence comes from Iris pallida, assembly GCA_029216955.1. Lineage (NCBI taxonomy): Eukaryota > Viridiplantae > Streptophyta > Magnoliopsida > Asparagales > Iridaceae > Iris > Iris pallida. Next base: position 14,210,889 of record JANAVB010013200.1, read on the forward strand.
CAACAAAAGAGTAGCATGACAAAATTAATCAATCAACAAGGAACAGATGGAATCAGATTTCAAGGTAATTATAAAAGACAATTGCGGGAATGGAATTGAGAAGAACGAAACTTGCAGCAAGATCTCCAACGGTCTGTGCATCCTCGACTGTCCTGACGATAGCTCGCCCTGCTGGTTTCCTCTAGCCTGATGCTGATACTGCATAAATCTCTACTGATGATGCTGCATGAATCGCTGCTGCTGAGAGAAACCAAAAATGAAGAGAAAAGTCTTTGTACAGACGGAGGTGCACCTCTAATGTAGCAGAAACGCCAACCTGAGTCGGCACAACAGAAGCTGCGGTCTCGAGGCCCTGATGAACAGGACGAGAGGTGGCCAGCCTCTCGATAGTATCTCCCGAACCGAAGCGATGAGATCGTGTCTTCATAACCATCATGAAGACAGATCAAAACAAGAAGCAATTTCTGAAAATGAAGCAAAAATTCAAAGGAGAACAGTTTATATTCAAGGGAAGTCAATAAGCAACAATTTTAGACAAAAGGAATCGGATTAAGAGTTTTTCCTAATGTGATTGAGTACCTCCAAAAATTTCCTAATCTACTGCAGGCTGTAGTGATACTCTAGTTCGAATACCACTACATAAACTCGACCTGCATGGGCCACCACTAAAAACGTGTCATGACCCGCACCCACCGTGAGGGTACGAGTACGTAACAGCGTCCAGCCTACGCCGCAGTATCGACGGTAGAACGCTGTTATAGGTTATGAACTATAACTACATAACATGAAATATACTCTCTAGAAGGAGGCCAACACCGAGGTACAACTCAATCACAATCTAAGGTAGAATGTAGCACGATGGAAATAGATAAGAAATCCTCAACTGAGGTACAGCAGAAATGGAATACAAGTCTCATCATCTCTAAAACATACAACTCTGAAAATAAAGATAACAACTAAGCATGAAAAGAAGGAACAGTCTAAGCTATCTACACTATACAAGGTATCATCCTGAGCAGCTGCCTGAACCTCCCTAGGGGTCCAGGTCGCGAATGTCAACTAGGCAAACTCCAAGTAAGGGTGCAGGGTTCCTCATCATCCTTTGTAAAAATTTTAACAGGTCCAGTTAGGACGGGAGCGAGCACAAAACATCTCACGCAGTTCATATCATGTTAGGAAATATAAAACATGCAATAGAGTGAGGTACATGAAATGCTGAAAGAAAGAAGTGTATGAAAAACAGTAGAGATTTGATAACAGGAAATATCTAAATATGATAAGTAAGAACTGTAAGCCTACTGTGATTTAGAGTACAATATGGTTATGTAAACGGTCTAGGAAAATACAATGGTAACTCCATTGTACGTGGGTGTACAATAGACATATACAATAGTTATACAATCTTGTACAATATGATTTGATTACATAACCAATTCTACTCTCCCTCCCCAATCAATACACAAGGATCCACTCCAGTTACGTTATCTTGCACAATAGTGTACAATGTTATACAATGGATGTACAATATTATACAATAGGTGTACAATGTTATACAATAGTTGTACAATATTATACAATAGTATACAATGGCCTATCCCTGGAACTCATGTGATAATGAGAGTACAATATGCACAATGAGTACACAAGGATATAGGTATTCAGTAAATACAATATAGAAGTGAAACGCACATCACAATATGTATCTAGTGAATACAAGGGGATAACATCCCAAAAGAAGATCCTTATAGTACCAATCCGTGATAACAATCGTATCAGCATCAAGTACAGTAATCTAGAGCAAGAATATAAATCCAGGCAAGTATGAAACGGTCAGAGAATGTACTCGCCTCGTATCTGAATGTCTGAAGTAAATGTACTGCCTGAGGAGAGGTGTCTATCTCCTAATCAGAGCAACACAAGTTACAACATGTCTAAAATAAGGAAATAGACTGCTATAATGCATCTACAAGCTGTCTAGGTCAAACTAGGCTAAAGTTAACACTTGGTCAACTCTAGTCAACTATCTAGTCAAAGCTAGGTCAACTGGGTCAACATAGACTCAATGAAGTCTCACTAGGCCTAACCAGTCTACCCTAGCTAGTACACACCATACAAATCCAAGGCTTTACAAGCCAACACAAGTCACATATCAAGATACATCACATTCATGCATATTCAACATTATATATATATATATATATATATATATATATATATATATATATATATATATAAGAGAAAAGAACTAACATGTAAAGCTATGTGTGTGTGTGTGAACATGGAGGTGTACATGAAAAGAGAAATCAACACTAGTTATGAGTTTATACTACACATGGCACAAAGCTAACCCATCTACATTACACATGTATTATACTTAACATGCATGGCTACAAGTATACATCTATATACATTAGAGTAGAGACTATTTAAGTTATAACTAACATGCATCTATACTTTACATAAATCTATATATATTATAGCAATCATTTAGAGAAGGGTTACATGGCATGGTGGTTGATATAGAGTGGGGTGTCTTTGTGCAGAGGGTGAAGTTCATTCTCAGTTTAGTTCCACATTTATATATAAACTAAAGTGAGCTATCCCATAAACTGGTGTAACTAACCACATAAAATGAACCATGTTATCTGAAATCTGCCATTAAGCCAACATCCCATATGCATACAGCTCATGCATTGTCTAATACTGAAATTAACTAACATTTCGACTTAAGGGGTTGAAGGTTAACATTACATTCATAGACATTCCACTATATTGAAAACTAAAATTGGTTTGGCAATAGAAAAAAGAAGGTATATATGCTTACATGGACAGTTCAGTGTTCGAACAACCTAAAATGAACTAACATTCAATCTAAATATCAGCTATGCATTGGTTCTATGTCTACATATGAAATCTGATATTGCATTTACAATATTTATACATTATGCATTCATATCTATCATTATATATATACCTTGCATTTATATCTAGCATTCATTATATACTTTCATGCATGCATTGTATATCATTCTTTCATTCATGCATTTATGCATTGCTTACATATATTACATTAATTGCATTCCTACATGCTTGCATTCAACCATATATATACATTAATGTAAACAGGATATATATCATATATATATTATTTCTTTCATCTAACATATCATGCATTACATACTCTATATTTATTTAATATCCATACTACATAGGCTCATAGGTTACACAAAATGCCTACGTCGCATAGTCACTCTTCTACTTAAAACCAATACTGTACCAATTAGGCATTCACTAAATTCTAGGATTAAAGTATGTTGTAGTACTTCATGTTAGCTTTCCGAAACTTCAAACGGATCGCATTGTCGTGTCCGGAAGCTCCCGGAATCGCGAAAATACCAAAACACGTTAGTCTTTCGTACAACTGACACTCAAATAATTCTACAGAAAGCTACAGAAAGAATTTGGCTTATTAAAATATATATTTGGAAAGCTAACTTCGATACGGTTCTTTTAAAAAAAACCGGAGATAAATCGGAGTTTTAAGCTAAAAGTTATGATATTTCTAAGTTGCTATTGCTACTAAAAATGTGGATAAAAATTATGACGAATTTGGGTAGTTTGAGACAAAAGAACACAAGTATATAACATAATATATCAAGAACTTACTCTCTACACTAATATATATATGAGACACTATAGAACACATCTCCAATACAAAAATATGAGATTAAACATGTAATAATTCATTCATACATAACAACAACACATAGTGTGTCCAAATTTGGAGTTTTCCCACATGGACACAACCACAACACAAAGGACACTCCTATGACCTCCAAATGGACACAAAATGGACACAAATGGAGATACAACCATGGGGGTCATTCCTATGGGTTCAAAATAGACGTATATGCATGAGAAAATGAAAAGGAGAAGGAATTTATACCTCCCGGTAGATTGAATCGAAGAAAAGCCTTCCCGGAGCGACACCGACGCGTAGAGATTCCAAAAGGACACGAACGAGCTCCGAATCCTTCCAAACTTGGGTAGCTTCCTCCTTGGCTAGAATGGAGAAGAAAAGAAGAAGATTTGGTGGCAAAATGGAAGGATTTGGTGGAGAAATTGCTAGAGATTGCTCTCTAGAAATTTGGGGAAGAACAAGAGAGAGAGTGTGGATGAGAATAATGAAATAAACTTGAGCCTATCCTCTCCCAAAGTGGCTGGCCATATGGGGCTATTTGTCCTATTATGGTAAGGTCCAAAATGCCTCCACTAACCTATTCTATTAGTATTAGGAAAGGGCTAATTGGTTGGGGCTAAATTAGTCATTCTAAAGTCTCTAATCACACTAACCTTATCCATAATAATTAGTCTAAGCTCTAACTAAAATATTTCTATCATGTGGGCTATGGCTAACTAATGTGTGGGTCCACTAAAGTCAACACAACCCCCGGGTCCCCGTTTCAAGTCGGATTGAGCTGAAATTCGAACCTGAGTCAAATAACCCCAAAACAATATCATAAATAATAAAATAAATTTCAAAAATATTTTAAAAATACAAAATGATAAAAATACCCCTATTCCTGAAAACTGGGGGTGACAAATTCCTCGAAATTAAAACCAAACAATAGTAAAATGTCAATATCACAAGTCATAATTTTAAATAGTTTAAAAATAATTAAAAATCACCAAAATCATAATATAAAATAATTATCAATAAATAATAATTATAATTACAAAATTTCAAAATTACCCTCATCTAGAAAACTGAGTGTTACAATCCTACCCACCTTATAAAAATTTCGTCCTCGAAATTAAGATGATCGCACCCCCTTCTAGGTCAAACATAGTCAAGGGTCAATCACTAGTTAATTTCTCACCATCCAAGTACTTGGTCATCAACTGGTCAACTTCTTAGGGTTTTACCTATGCTAGCTATCTAGGTGTTGGCAACTAGAATTTAGCAAAAGAGAAACTCTATAATAGACTAGCTCTTAACTTTCCAATCCTATCAAGTCACCTATAACTAAATACCTACAAGCTAAGCACATGAATACCAAATACCATATATATATATATATATATATATATATATATATATATATATATATATATATATATATATATATATATGATCAAGAACAACAACCCATCACATATATCCTAAGTATATCATCTATATATATACATGACTGATCAACCAAGGGTTAAGGCAGACTAAACTTATAAGGGTCTGAAACAATGCTTAGAACTAGGCTAAGGATGAATAGTCTGAATCAAGGGAACATGGTATCTAGTGAAGGCTCTGCACACTGCCTATAAAGGTGATCAACACAAGGGAACTCAACACGAAGAGAACTTAACTAAAATGGAAAACTGAACCAAGTATAGGCTAAACAACATGTTTATAACCCTATACGACAATGGCCTATAGATACCAAATAACCTATATCCCATATGCCAATATCATCTGCAATCTATCTATACAAATAGACCTCTCGGTCTTAGGTGAAACTACAACTATACTCAAAGGTAGGCTCTGGTCATGGGTGTCTCACTGGAAAAGGTAAGGAAAAGTAGTAATAATCATTAAGGCTGTAAGGCATACTAACATCCTATGTGTAACTGGTTGGTATTATAGATAACAGGAGAATTATCTGCAATGGGTTACTATTCTAACACCAATGCTAACTATCACCTCTAGGGTACAGACACTCTACAAGTCATCATACCATTATACTATGAAGGAACTACCTATGAATAAGCTCTACAAAACTAAATATCCCTACTCCTAAGTCATTTATAACAATCAAAAGGGTATGATGTTTAAACCTTCTCAAGATACAATCTGTTAATCATATGCGTCTGTCTAAAATCATGTTGTCCAGAGTCTTCATCATGCTAGTGAGCAAGGCTACGATAATCACAGAGTCCTTGACTAAGGTACGTACCTCTAGGTTTATGGTATTTAAAATTTTTGTACTGTCGCATGCGACGGCAAAAACCTTAAATTGTCATACCCGAGAATACATCCAAAATCTGACTATATGTCCTCACTATACCAACTAACACGACTATCGAGGATTCTAGATCCCATAATTTAGGCGACCTAGCCCATATGATTTTCTCAGAAGAAAAACAAACACAACAAAAGAGTAGCATGACAAAATTAATCAATCAACAAGGAACAGATGGAATCAGATTTCAAGGTAATTATAAAAGACAATTGCGGGAATGGAATTGAGAAGAACGAAACTTGCAGCAAGATCTCCAACGGTCTGTGCATCCTCGACTGTCCTGACGATAGCTCGCCCTGCTGGTTTCCTCTAGCCTGATGCTGATACTGCATAAATCTATGCTGCTGATGCTGCATGAATCGCTGCTGCTGAGAGAAACCAAAAATGAAGGGAAAAGTCTTTGTACAGACGGAGGTGCACCTCTAATGTAGCAGAAATGCCAACCTGAGTCGGCACAACAGAAGCTGCGGTCTCGAGGCCCTGATGAACAGGACGAGAGGTGGCCAGCCTCTCGATAGTATCTCCCGAACCGAAGCGATGAGATCGTGTCTTCATAACCATCATGAAGACAGATCAAAACAAGAAGCAATTTCTGAAAATGAAGCAAAAATTCAAAGGAGAACAGTTTATATTCAAGGGAAGTCAATAAGCAACAATTTTAGACAAAAGGAATCGGATTAAGAGTTTTTCCTAATGTGATTGAGTACCTCCAAAAATTTCCTAATCTACTGCAGGCTGTAGTGATACTCTAGTTCGAATACCACTACATAAACTCGACCTGCATGGGCCACCACTAAAAACGTGTTATGACCCGCACCCACCGTGAGGGTACGAGTACGTAACAGCGTCCAGCCTACGCCGCAGTGTCGGCGGTAGAACGCTGTTCTAGGTCATGAACTATAACTTCATAACATGAAATATACTCTCCAGAAGGAGGCCAACACCGAGGTACAACTCAATCACAATCTAAGGTAGAATGTAGCACGATGGAAATAGATAAGAAATCCTCAACTGAGGTACAGCAGAAATGGAATACAAGTCTCATCATCTCTAAAACATACAACTCTGAAAATAAAGACAACAACTAAGCATGAAAAGAAGGAACAGTCTAAGCTATCTACACTATACAAGGTATCATCCTGAGCAGCTGCCTGAACCTCCCCAGGGGTCCAGGTCGTGAGTGTCAACTAGGCAAACTCCAAGTAAGGGTACAGGGTTCCTCATCATCCTCTGTAAAATTTTCAACAGGTCCAGTCAGGACGGGAGCGAGCACAAAATATCTCACGCAGTTCATATCATGTTAGGAAATATAAAACATGCAATAGAGTAAGGTACATGAAACGATGAAAGAAAGAAGTGTATGAAAAACAGTAGATATTTGATAACAGGAAATATCTAAATATGATAAGTAAGAACTGTAAGCCTACTGTGATTTAGAGTACAATATGGTTATGTAAACGGTCTAGAAAAATACAATGGTAACTCCATTGTACGTGGGTGTACAATAGACATATACAATAGTTATACAATCTTGTACAATAGGATTTGATTACATAACCAATTCTACTCCCCCTCCCCAATCAATACACAAGGATCCACTCCAGTTACGTTATCTTACACAATAGTGTACAATGTTATACAATAGATGTACAATATTATACAATAGGTGTACAATGTTATACAATAGTTGTACAATGTTATACAATAGTGTTCAATGGTCTATCCCTGGAACTCATGTGATAATGAGAGTACAATATGCACAATGAGTGTACAAGGATATATGTATTCAGTAAATACAATATGGAAGTGAAACGCACATCACAATATGTATCTAGTGAATACAAGAGGATAACATCCCAAAAGAAGATCCTTATAGTACCAATCCGTGATAACAATCGTGTCAGCATCAAGTACAGTAATCTAGAATAAGAATGTAAATTCAGGCAAGTATGAAACGGTCAGAGAATGTACTCGCCTCGTATCTGAATGTCTGAAGTAAATGTACTGCCTGGGGAGAGGTGTCTGTCTCCAAATCAGAGCAACATAAGTTACAACATGTCTAAAATAAGGAAATAGACTGCTACAATGCATGTGCATGCTGTCTAGGTCAAACTAGGCTAAAGTCAACACTTGGTCAACTCTAGTCAACTATCTAGTCAAAGCTAGGTCAACTGGGTCAACATAGACTCAATGAAGTCTCACTAGGCCTAACCAGTCTACCCTAGCTAGTACACACCATACAAATCCAAGGCTATACAAGCCAACACAAGTCACATATCAAGATATATCACATTCATGCATATTCAACATTATATATATATATATATATATATATATATATATATATATATATATATATATATATATATATATATAAGAGAAAAGAACTAACATGTAAAGCTATGTGTGTGTGGTGTGTGTGAACATGGAGGTGTACATGAAAAAAGAAATCAACACTAGTTATGAGTTTACACTACACATGGCACAAAGCTAACCCATCTACATTACACATGTATTATACTTAACTTGCATGGCTACAAGTATACATCTATATACATTAGAGTAGAGACTATTTAAGTTATAACTAACATGCATCTATACTTTACATAAATCTATATATATTATAGCAATCATTTAGAGAAGGGTTACATGGCATGGTGGTTGATATAGAGTGGGGTGTCCTTGTGCAGAGGGTGAAGTTCATTCTCAGTTTAGTTCCACATTTACATATAAACTAAAGTGAGCTATCCCATAAACTGGTGTAACTAACCACATAAAATGAACCATGTTATCTGAAATCTGCCATTAAGCCAACATCACATATGCATACAGCTCATGCATTGTCTAATACTGAAATTAACTAACATTTCGAATTAAGGGGTTGAAGGTTAACATTACATTCATAGTCATTCCACTATATTGAAAACTAAAATTGGCTTGACAATAGAAAAAGGAAGGTATATATGCTTACATGGACAGTTCAGTGTTCGAACAACCTAAAATGAACTAACATTCAATCTAAATATCAGCTATGCATTGGTTCTATGTCTGCATATGAAATCTGATATTGCATTTACAATATTTATACATTATGCATTCATATCTATCATTACATATATACCTTGTATTTATATCTAGCATTCATTATATACTTTCATGCATGCATTGTATATCATTCTTTCATTCATGCATTTATGCATTGCTTACATATATTACATTAATTGCAATCCTACATGCTTGCATTCAACCATATATATACATTAATGTAAATAGGATATATATCATATATATATTATTTCATTCATCTAACATATCATGCATTATATACTCTATATTCATTTAATATCCATACTTCATAGGCTCATAGGTTACACAAAATGCCTACGTGGCATAGTCACTCTTCTACTTAAAACCAATACTGTACCAATTGGGCATTCACTAAATTCTAGGATTAAATTATGTTGTAGTACTTCATGTTAGCTTTTCGAAACATCAAACGGATCGCATTTTCGTGTCCGGAAGCTCCCGGAATCGCAAAAATACCGAAACGCGTTCGTCTTTCGTACAGCTGACACTCAAATAATTCTACAAAAAGTTACAGAAAGAATTTGGCTTATTAAAATATATATTTAGAAAACTAACTTCAATACGGTTCTTTTAAAAAAAGCTGGAGATAAATCGGAGTTTTAAGCTAAAAGTTATGACATTTCTAAGTTGTTATTGCTACTAAAAACGTGGATAAAAATTATGACGAATTTGGGTAGTTTGAGACAAAAGAACACAAGTATATAACATAATATATCAAGAACTCACTCTCTACACTAATATATATATGATACACTATAGAACACATCTCCAATACAAAATATGAGATTAAACATGTAATAATTCATTCATACATAACAACAACACATAGTGTGTCCAAATTTGGGATTTTCCCACATGGACACAACCATAACACAAAGGACACTCCTATGACCTCCAAATGGAGACAAAATGGACACAAATGGAGATACAACCATGGCGGTCATTCCTATGGGTTTAAAATAGACCTATATGTATGAGGAAATAAAAAGGAGAAGGGATTTATACCTCCCGGTAGATCGAATCGAAGAAAAGCCTTCCCGAAGCGACACCGACACGTAGAGATTCCAAAAGGACACGAACGAGCTCCGAATCCTCCCAAACTTGGGTAGCTTCCTCCTTGGCTAGAATGGAGAAGGAAAGAAGAAGATTTGGTGGCAAAATGGAAGGATTTGGTGGAGAAATTGCTAGGGATTGCTCTCTAGAAATTTGGGGAAGAACAAGAGAGAGAGTGTGGATGAGAATAATGAAATGAACTTGAGCCTATCCTCTCCCAAAGTGGCTGGCCATATGGGACTATTTGTTCTATTATGGTAAGGTCCAAAATGCCCCCACTAACCTATTCTATTAGTATTAGGAAAGGGCTAATTGGTTGGGGCTAAATTAGTCATTCTAAAGTCTCTAATCACACTAACCTTATCCATAATAATTAGTCTAGCCTCTAACTAAAATATTTCTATCATGTGGGCCATGGCTTACTAATGTGTGGGTCCACTAAAGTCAACACTACCTCCGGGTCCCCGTTTCAAGTCGGATTGAGCTGAAATTCGAACCCGACTCAAATAACCCCAAAACAATATCATAAATAATAAAATAATAAAATAAATTTGAAAAATATTTTAAAAATAAAAAATGATAAAAATACCCCTGTTCCTGAAAACTGGGGGTGACAAATTTCTCGAAATTAAAACCAAACAATAGTAAAATGTCAATATCACAAGTCATAATTTTAAATAGTTTAAAAATGATTAAAAATCACCAAAAATCATAATATGAAATAATTATCAATAAATAATAATTATAATTACAAAATTTCAAAATTACCCTCATCTGGAAAACTGGGTGTTACAGGTAGTGTTCTAAGGGAATACTCAATGACAGTTCAATATATGGGACTGAACTAAACCATGTTTCAGTTATTTCATTGAACCTCAACAATGTGTGTAAGTGTCACATGAACCAATGTGTGTGTGAATATGTTAATAGGGTTCAAAGTGAAACTATTCTCAGGTTTAAACCTATATTTCAGTTTAAAAGTAATATCAACAAACATGTCAACTAATATACATATATGTGAATATCAACCCAAGTCCCCAATCAATACAACCAACTCCAAATCTTAGTTTGGTGTGTGGGATATGAACCAATCTCAGGAATTGATATTAAGTGTCAGGCATTTCAGAAATTAGTGAATGTGTGCATCTATTGTGTGTGTGTGTCAAAAGGGAATTCAGTTTTTGTAGAGTGGTGTGTGTGTTATAGAGCAATGCAGTGGTGTGTCAAGCCATGGTGAGTGTTTGTGTCTATGAAAAATCTAAAAACAAAGAGTGTAGGGTGTGTCCACAGTGTACAAACTCAGTATTTGGGGATTAGTGTTTAAACTAAGGAAGATATGAGAACCTATGACAATTATGAACAACCAACCCAAATTCGAAATTCTTTTTTGTTTTCCAATACAATCAAAACTCCCCATAATCCAACATTCAGTGATATAATGTAGGAGTAACAGATGTAATAGAGTTTAGCCTAGTGCTAAACATCAAGAAAAATCAGTTTTTAACAGGGACTTGCAAATCAACATTAAACTAACAGTTCACAACATAATCGAAATCCCATTTCAGTAAATTGAATCCAAAATCTCACTGAAATCCTAACCAGCAGTAGCAATTACACATGTAGGATCATAATTGGCAATTTAACATCATTCATAACAGTAAAAAAAAGAGGAAAGAAGGTTCAGATTTTTCGAAATACATACATGGTATCAGTGAATAGTGTAAACAACCTTTAAATTCGAAAGAAAACCAATAAATCAACAAGTAAGGTCTAGGTATACATTACACATGTCGTGGGGGATGTGTTTGTATCCAGGAAACTGGACACAAACGTGTCCAAACAAAATTAACACAGCAAACGACACAGTTCAGAAAAAATCCTCGTACTGAGGTGCAGAGTGAGCTAGGACACGACACGTTGCACGACACAAGTCGTGGTCATGCCCACGTGTCCACCTAGACTAGGGGGACGTGTCCAAGTGCCTGTACGAACCCCAAGATGTGTCGTGTCCTAGTTTCGAAGCCGTATCAGTGGCTCGAAATCGCGTGTGTGCGTGTCAGGAAATTTCGATGCGAGCTCGAGAACTTCCTCGACTCGCAACCAAGTGCCACAAAACTTGGTGAGGGTATAGTCAGACATGGGACCCATCACCTCACCAAATTCCATATTTCCTAGTGAAGTATCGTGTCCTATGTCAGCCCCAAAATGAAGGGGACGCGTACAGCGTGCACGAGCAGGCACGAGACAGTGCAGCCTCGTTTCCTTCGTGCACAGACAACGAGAACCCACAAAATTTTATGGGGGTCCTGTCAGTCAGTGCCCGCATGTGCCTACAAATTTTCGTGGTGTCACGTGTCGTGTCATGTCCGCAAAGGCACTCGAACAGCAGGACAGCCGCACGGGCCTATGTGCAGTGTCGTGCACGAGTTACGTGTCCATTTTGGACACGAAAACAAACCCGATTCGTGCTCAGACATATAAATATATAATCTACATATTAAGAGCTATCCAAATATATAATTTGTTTTGAAAAACATTAACATTCAATCCATTGAGGCATTTCAATAACACCTACATAACACTACGACACGTGTCCGATACGGACACCAAACGGACACAAAATTCACCCAAATTTCAGGGACACCTAGGGGACTCCTAGATCTAGCCCTACATGCAAAGAAAACCAAAATTTAAATCAATTTAAAGGGTTTTACCTATAGGTGCAAATTGCATGGAAAAGCTCCAAATGGAGGGTGTTCTTCTTGATGGCCAAATGCTCCAAATTGATCCCAAACTGAAATAGCTCTCTACCAATAGTCCATAAACTTAAATTAGGACCCAATGCAAAAGACTAGGATGAAAAAGAAGATCAAATGAATAAAATGGGAATTTTTGGAAGGTGAAACTTACCTTTCTTTCCTCCAAGTGTTGGAATGATAAAAAGAGGCAAGTCCTAATGAACAAGTGTTTAAATAGGGTGGGGATCCCTATGTGGCTATTCATAGGTTCAATAATTAGGGTTAGGGTTCACTAAATGGCCCATGGGCTTAAGTCATGATCAATTAAATAATTAAGCCATAAGTCATTTCATGAAACCATAAGCCATGACTTAAATTCACTAAACCAAATCCCCTCATTCTAAAACTATTCTCTAATGACTAAAATAGGTTAACTCAAGTTAGACTAGGGTCACCATGGCTAGGGTTAGCTTCTAGGCTAGTCCACTAGGTCTCAACAAGTCAAAGTTAAAATAGAATTCACCAATTCAACAAATCACCAAATAATTCAAATAAGTCAAAATGACCAAATTACCCTAGGCTAAAAATAATAATTAAACATCCTAATGATATGGTTAGGCTCTAGGTCATACAGTTTCTCGGGTTTTACTAGCAGCACATCAAAATCACAAGTCATGACTTAAACCAGTTTTTAAATAGTTTAAAAATTATTAAAAATTACTAAAAATTATAATGTGAATCAAATATCAATAATTAATAATTATAATTACAAAATTTCAAAATTACCCTCATCTGGAAAACTGGGTGTTATACTTCGCAATCGGATCACCATCGGCTCCCCAGAGGGCCTCGCATCTTCTGGTCACCTTTGATTGGATTTTGGCAATCAGATCACCATCGGCCCTATGACGGATTTTGGCTCCTGGCTGGACCTTGGGAGTCGGATAACCATCGGTTCCGACTGCGCAGCTGGGGTGGGAGAATCGGGTACCTTTTTATGCAAAGTTGCGACAAAGGTTGTGGTTTTGCCCGGTTTACGGGCCTGGAGATGAATTCTCAAGGGTTCCTCGGCCCTGTGATGGCCTCCAGTTCATCAGTTATGTGCTTCTTGGATTCTTCATATAGACAAGCCTCCGAAGAATAATAAGACTCAACCCCTTTGAAGGGATCGATGTCGGCGAATTCAGTCTTCACG